>WNWK01009193.1:0-78574 GCA_009830355.1 Cherax destructor
AACTATGACACCTTCAACTAACTGAGACATCAACAAACCTATACAAGACATAATCCCAATATTTCCTCTCTTTAAGTTAAAATGAGCTAAAATACTCCAACTAAGACATATCATAATCACATTTTTTTTATAAACATCCCCTCAAATCATTATAACCAACTTTATAAGATCATTAATCTCAATCCACTAAGACCACTCATCTCAATTTTTTCCCCTTTTTACTAATTCATCCAAAAAAAGTAAAATCCATCTCCACAGAACATTTTTCATATACATTCCCTCGTATCACCAACCGAGAACACTATTACTGACATCACTTAGGACAAGATCGCTAAAACTATGAATACTTTTTACTATTAGAACATTTCCAAACAACATTGGAACATTTCCAAACAACATTGGAACATTTCCAGATTACTTTGAGCACATCCAAAAACAATATTAGAACACTCCCAGATTACTTTGAGCATATCCAAAACAATATTAGAACACTCTCAGATTACTTCCAAACAACATTAGAACACCTCCAAAACACTCCTATACATCATTTGAATACTCCCAAAAAACCATTTGAATACTCCGAAACAACATATAATATTTACCTAACAAAACATTATATCCAAGATCATTATTACTATGAACCTAACTTTAACTTCAAATCACTCTAAAACATGACACATTGCCAAAACTAACACAGACATACACCTCCAACTAAGTCATGGAACATTACCAAAAACTAACACAATCACCACAACTAAGACATATCATGAAACACCCAGCTAGACATAAGACATACCTCACACTCTAATACAGCATTTGATCACCTTCATACACTCTCATACAACATTTGAACACCTGCAAAATCACTATCAAACAATTTTGAATGCTCCCAAATCATCGTTTGAACACCATCACCATCACACACACATACTTTCTCAATAACTGTTAAGAAATATTTTCACACCGTCATCCCTCAACATCTCACTACAGAACACATTCAAAACCTCTCATACATCATTTGATTACCCTCAAAACATCATTGAATACTGTCAAAACACCTTTGTATACTCCCAAAAACACCATTTGAATAATACCATAACATATAACATTTTTACCTAACCCAACTAACAACACCTAACCTAACCAAAAAAATAACATCTAACCTAACAACAACCTTTAAAAAACTATCAAACACCACATTACCAAAAAACTAAGACATGACACATTACCAAAACTAACACAGACATACACCCTCCAACTAAATCATGGAACATTATCAAAAACTAAGACACCTTCAACTAACACCCGAGACATCAACAAACCTATACAAGACATATTCTCATCTAAGACATACACTCCAACTAAGACATATCATAATCACATTTTATAAACATCCCTCAAATCAATAAATTTTTACCTAACCCAACCTAACATCACCTAACCTAACCAAAACATAACATCTAACCTAACTTAACCTTAAAACACTCTCATCACCATTGATCACCTTCAACTAACACATGAGACATCAACAAACCTATACATGGCATAATCACAACTAAGTCATACACTTCCAACTATGACATAAGACATACATCTCAACTAAAACATGACATTGCCAAAACTAACACAATCACCACCAACCAACTAAGACATAACATAATCCCATTTGAAGGTGTCTTAGTTTTTGGTAATGTTCCATGACTTAGTTGGAGGGTGTATGTCTGTGTTAGTTTGGCAATGTGTCATGTTTTAGAGTGATTTGAGTTAAAGTTAGGTTCATATAATAATGATCTTGGATATAATGTTTTGTTAGGTAAATATTATATGTTGTTTCAGGAGTATTCAAATGGTGTTTTGGGAGTATTCAAATGATGTATAGGAGTGTTTTGGAGGTGTTCTAATGTTGTTTGGAAGTAATCTGAGAGTGTTCTAATATTGTTTTGGATATGCTCAAAGTAATCTGGGAGTGTTCTAATATTGTTTTTGGATGTGCTCAAAGTAATCTGGAAATGTTCCAATGTTGTTTGGAAATGTTCCAATGTTGTTTGGAAATGTTCCAATGTTGTTTGGAAATGTTCTAATAGTAAAAATATTCATAGTTTTAGCGATCTTGTCCTAAGTGATGTAGTAATAGTGTTCTCGGTTGGTGATACGAGGGAATGTATATGAAAAATGTTCTGTGGAGATGGATTTTACTTTTTTTGGATGAATTAGTAAAAAGGGGAAAAAATTGAGATGAGTGGTCTTAGTGGATTGAGATTAATGATCTTATAAAGTTGGTTATAATGATTTGAGGGGATGTTTATAAAAAAAATGTGATTATGATATGTCTTAGTTGGAGTATTTTAGCTCATTTAACTTAAAAGAAATATTGGGATTATGTCTTGTATAGGTTTGTTGATGTCTCAGGTGTTAGTTGAAGGTGTCATAGTTTTTTTTTTTATAATATTCCATGACTTAGTTGGAGGGTGTATGTCTGTATTAGTTTTGGCAATGTGTCATGTCTTAGTTTTTGGTAATGTGGTGTTTGATAGTGTTTTGAAGGTTAAGTTGTTAGGTTAGATGTTATTTTTTGGTTGGTTGGGTTAGGTAAAAATGTTATATGTTATGGTATTATTCAAAATGGTGTTTTGGGAGTATACAAGGGTGTTTTGATAGTATTCAATGATGTTTTGAGGGTATTCAAATGATGTATGAGAGGTTTTGAGATGTTGAGGGATGTGAGAATATTTGTTGACAGTTATTGAGAAAAGTATGTGTGTGTGATGGGTGTGATGGTGTTCAAACGATGATTTGGGAGTATTCATTGTTGATGTACGGGTATTCAAAGGTGTTTTGGTGCATTCAATGGTGTTTTGGTGGTGTTCAATGGTGTTTTGGGGGAATGTGTAAAAATGTGATCTTAGTGAAAGTATTCATAGGTTAAATGATCTAGTTCTAAATGATCTTTTTTTTTTGATGAATTAGTAAAACTGGAAAAAATTGAGATGAGTGATTTTGGGGCGAGTGTAGTTTGGTGTATGAGATGTAATTTGGTGAATGAGTTAGAGGTGTTTTAAATGTTATTTGACAGTATTCAATGTCGTTTTCACAGTATTCAATGATGTTTTGGGGGTATTCAAATGATGTATAAGAGTGTTTTGGAGGTGTTCCAATGCATTTTTTGGTTATATTGAGTATAAAATGTGTGTATGTTCTGTGGAGATGGATGTGGCTTTTTGATGAATTAGTAAAACGGGGAAAAAATTGTGGGTGGGAGATGGGGTAATGGGTGGAGTGTGTGTGTGTGTGTGTGTGTATGAGGTAGAGAGAGAGAGAGCCGGTGAGGTCATGGCCTCAGGCGCTGGGGTGGGTCTGTGATCTTCTCAGAGATAACAAAATGTACCTCGTCAGTCGTCTAAGGACATTTGAACATAGTGGAACTTATAGAAATGTTGTTGGTTATTATAATTTTTTTGACGAAAACGAGAAAAATTGTCGTGATATGTAAAATTGAGGTTTGTTATTAAAACGTCTTAAAATTTGTTGAATTAGATCGTTTTCTGATGAAATAGTAAAAAATATTGTGGATGAACTATTTTTTTTATTTTTTAATGAAAACGAGAAAAAATATCGTGGTATGTAAAATTGTGATATGTTGTGGGTATTAAAACGACTGAAAATTAACGTATTAGCAATATTGAGAAAGTTTCTGATGATTTAGTAATTTTTATAATGAAAACGAGAAAAATGTATCTTTTTAGCCTGTTACCTGAAAACTGGGAATATATGTACAGAAAGTGTGGAAAATAAATGTATCTTTCTATATTAATAAATAAATGACGAAAAATGTGTATTAGTGTTATCCTATGTCAGTGACGTCACACCACACCTGGGCTCGCTTGATTGAACTTGTTGGTGACCCCGGTGATGACGTCACTGACCACCAAGAGGGTGTGGGCGGGAGATGGGTGATCTTGATCCAAGCAAGTGGAGCAGGGGTTTTGGGGAGATGGAAGTGAATTTGATGAAATTCCAAAGTAGGTAAAACTCAAGTCTTAGTTCAATTTACTTAAAGAGAGGAAATAATATTGCCCCATAGGGGGATCTCAAAACTTGATCCAAGGAGATGGAGCAGGAATAATGAGGAGATGGATGTGAATTTGATGAAATTCCAAAGTAGGTAAAACTCAAGTCTTAGTTCAATTTACTTAAAGAGAGACTTCATAGGGGGAGGAACTCAAAACTTGATCCAAGGAGATGGAGGGATGATAGAAGTAATATTGAAAAATGAGAATTTTTTTTTACCATACCCCATAGGGGATTATCGAGAAAAATGAATTTTGAAAAAAATGAAAAAAAATTTGGAAAAAAATATATTGAAAAACAAAAATCGAAAAAATCGAGAGGCGGGAGCGATCCGCAGCAGAAGGCCCTGCAGAAGTAGCTCAGGGCGCGGGCGCACGGGGCGCAGGGGCGATCCGCAGAAGGCACTGCAGAAGGCAGCGAGGGGTGGCTCGACGCGGAAGGGCGTGGGGCCGAGCGCGGGCGCGGCGGGGCACGGGCGGGCGGGCGCGGCGGGGCGCGAGCGCGCGGAAGGAGACCGCTCAGGGATGAAGAGCTCGGGGGGGGGGTGACCGCCGCCATTTTGAGCCACTCTGGCACATTTACTACTACTTACTCTTTATTAAATTATTTTCATATAAATGTTTTGGCGTCGATGAACACTCTGAAACTTCATGAAAGGAGTCGATGAACACTGAAACTTTATGAAGGGGTCGATGAACACTGAAACTTTATGAAGGGGTCGATGAACACTTTGAAACTTCATGAAGGGGTCGATGAACACTCTGAAACTTCATGAAGGGAGTCGATGAACACTCTGAAACTTTATGAAGGGGTCGATGAACACTGAAACTTCATGAAGGGGTCGATGAACACTCTGAAACTTCATTAAGGGGTCGATAAACACTCTGAAACTTCATGAAGGGGTCGATGAACACTGAAACTTCATGAAGGGGTCGATGAACACTCTGAAACTTCATGAAGGGGTCGATAAACACTCTGAAACTTCATGAAGGGGTCGATGAACACTGAAACTTCATGGAGTCGATGAACACTCTGAAACTTCATGAAGGAGTCGATGAACACTGAAACTTTATGAAGGGGTCGATGAACACAAACTTCATGAAGGGGTCGATGAACACTCAGAAACTTCATGAAGGGGTCGATGAGTTCAAGACCTTGGTGATCCTTGTCCTACACGAAAATAAAATAGGAGAATTGTGAAAAAAAATTCCACAGACACATGCTCACAGACACATGCTCACAGACACATATGCTATTGTGTACATAATTACTGTATATGCATTTTTTCGTAAACACACTCACGCACACACACATACACATACACACACACTCTCACACACACACACACACATACACACATACACTGGGGAGCACAAGATAGTCATTGCAGTGATGTATAACCCACCACAGAACTGCAGGAATCCAGGTGAGGAATATGATGAGAACAACAGAGCTATGGTGGACACTCTGGCGGAGGTGGCAAGAAAAGCGCACATGAGCAGAGTGAAGTTACTGGTCATGGGCGATTTCAACCACAGGGAGATCGACTGGGAGAACCAAGAACCACGTGGGGGTCCAGAAACTTGGAGAGCCAAGATGATGGACGTGGTACTGGAAAACCTGATGCACCAACATGTCAGGAACACGACCAGAGAGAAAGGAGAGGACGAACCAGCAAGGCTGGACCTTGTATTCACCCTGGACAGCTCAGATATTGAGGACATAACACACGAGAGCCCCCTGGGAGCCAGCGACCATATGGTGCTGAGCTTTGAGTACATTGTAGAGCTACAGGTGGAGAGGGAAAACAGTACCGAAAGAAACAAACCAGACTTTAAAGAGGAACTACACGGGTATGAGGATTTTCCTGCAGGAGGTCCAGTGGGAAAGGGAAATGGAAGGACAGTCAGTAAATGAAATGATGGAATACGTAGCGACAAAGTGCAAGGAGAAAGAGGAGCGGTTTATACCCAGAGGAAAAGATTAAATGTGAAGGCCAGAAAGAGCCCTGGTTTACCCAAAGGTGCAGGGAGGCAAAGACTCAGAGTGTCAGAGAATGGAAAAGGTACAGAAGGCAAAAAAACCCAAGTAAATAAAGAGATTAGTAGAAGAGCTAGAAACAGTATGCACAGGTATGGAGGAGGCCCAGAAACAGTACGAAAATGACATAGCATCGAAAGTTAGGTCTGACCCGAAACTGATGTACAGTCACATCAGAAGGAAGACAACAGTCAAGGACCAGGTGATAAGGCTGAGGAGAGACGATGGGGAACTCACAAATAACGATCAAGAGGTATGTGAGGAGCTCAACTCGAGGGTTTTAGGAAGTATTCACAGAGGAGGAAGGAAGGCAGCTGGGTAGACAGGACAGGGTGCGTCACCAACAAGGGCTGTATCAAGTGCTGGAGGGCATACACACAAGTGAGGAGAAGGTGAAGCAGTTACTCAGTGACCTTCATACCTCAAAGGCGATGGGTCCGGACAATATCTCCCCATGGGTCCTTCGGGAAGGAGCTGAGGTACTGAGTGTGCCACTTACCATAATATTCAACACATCCCTTGAAACTGGGCAGCTACCTGAGGTATGGAAAAAGGCCAACGTAGTCCCCATCTTTAAAAAAGGAGACAGAAAAGAGGCACTGAACTATAGACCGGTGTCACTTACGTGTATAGTGTGCAAAGTCTTGGAGAAAATCATCAGGAAAAGAATGGTGGAGCATCGTGAGCTGAACAGGATAATCAACGCCAGACAGCACGGATTCCGGGAAGGCAAATCCTGTGTAACAAACCTCCTGGAGTTCTATGATATAGTAACAGAGGTAAAGCAAGAGAGAGAAGGGTGGGTTGATTGCATTTTCCTGGACTGCAGGAAGGCCTTCGACACAGTTCCTCATATGAGATTAGTAAAGAAGTTGGAAGAACAGGTATGTATAACGGGAAGGGCACCGGAATGGATCAGGGAATACCTCACAGGGAGGCAACAACGGGTCATGGTGCGTGATGAGGTATCACAGTGGGCGCCTGTGACGAGCGGTGTACCGCAGGGGTCAGTCCTAGAACCAGTGCTATTCTTGGTATATGTAAATGACATGACGGACGGGATAGACTCATAAGTGTCTCTGTTCGCAGATGATGTGAAATTAATGAGGAGAATCACATCGGAAGAGGACCAAGCAGGAATTCAAAGAGACCTGGACAAGCTTGACATCTGGTCTAGCATCTGGCTTCTCGAATTTAATCCCACCAAATGCAAAGTCATGAAGATTGGAGAAGGGCAAAGAAGACCGCTGACAGAGTACAGGCTAGGTGGACAAAGGCTACAAACCTCGTCAAAGGAGAAAGACCTTGGGGTGAGTATAACACCAAGCACGTCTCCGGAGGCACACATCAACCAGATAACTGTGGCAGCATATGGGCGACTGGCAAACCTAAGATTAGCATTCCGTTACCTTAACAAGGAATCGTTCAAGACACTGTACACCGTGTACGTCAGGCCCATACTAGAGTATGCGGCACCAGTCTGGAACCCACATCTTGTCAAGCACGTCAAGAAACTAGAGAAAGTGCAAAGGTTTGCGACAAGGCTAGTTCCACAACTCAGGGGACTGTCCTATGAAGAAAGGTTGAGGGAAATAGGACTAACAACACTGGAGAACAGAAGGGTTAGAGGAGACATGATAACGACATACAAAATACTGCGGGGAATCGACAAGGTGGATAGTGACAGGATGTTCAAGAGAGGGAACACAGAAACAAGGGGGCACAACTGGAAGCTGAAGACTCAGATGAGTCAAAGGGATGTTAGGAAGCATTTCTTCAGCAATAGAGTAGTCAGGGAGTGGAATAGTCTAGCGAACGATATAGAGGAGGCGGGAACCATACATAGTTTTAAGACAAGGTATGATAAAGCTCATGGAGCAGGGAGAGCAGTGACCCAGTAGCGGACAGCGAAGAGGCGGGGCCAGGAGCTGAGTCTCGACCCCTGCAACCACAATTAGGTGAGTACACACACACATACACATGCATGCTCAAAAGTCATCATGGGAAATGATGACTCTTTTTTATGGACAGTGCAAATCTACTTATTATTAAATTTTTGTCAAGACTAGCATCTTAACAATATAATCCAGCATTTAAAACCATCCGATAAAAAGAATAATAAAAGACTAAATAAATGACTGTGATAGTATTGTTATGTTTTTATATTTTACTGAAATAACTAAGATATTATTCCCAAAAACATCGATCTTTCCAAATATACTGAACTCGAATGCCTATTACTGATCAACCAACCAATCAGCACTACATTTCTCCCAATTTTCTCGCTCGTTTTACCCAGAAGTGAAGCGATATTCTGCCATCATTACTTCTAATACTGGTTGGTATCTCTGTTGATGACACTGTTAATGTGCCTCGAGTGAACGTGCGGCGAGGAGCAGCCATCAGTGAAATTAAGACAGAACTGTGTGGAAAGTGAGAGAGAGAGAGAAAGAGAGAGACAGACAGAGAGAAAGAGAGGGTACTTAGGAACGATCATTATAGTTATCCCACGGCTGCCACCAAATTGTAGTGAATGATCTTTTGAGAAACGGAAGAAACAGGAACAAATAGTCATAAATGCTTTTGAGAAAAGACATTTGACACATATGCTATGAAATAAATAAACTGTGATATCTGTAAATGTAGACAAGAATAATGTCAATCTGAAATTTCGTTAATTATATTAACTCAGGAAAATTTTGTTCATTTATAAACCTTAAACAGGCACTACATTATATTTGTTATTAGGCACATTAAGTTATCATCTTATAGCCTATAGCTTCCTTCTTTTTGCCTAATGTTTACCTGCCCCAGACTCCTCTCCAGGGTTCACTCTTACACTGTTAACTTCATCCAAAATGTGTTCCAACGTCATCTCCACCAAGACATCTTAAACTACACTGCTCAAAACAGTCATCCACTACACTTATAACCTCTTGTCAAACATCATACCCTACACAAAAATATGTAAATGTCTCTAAACAAGGTAATTATCTGTTCTTTAACCGTGTCGTAAGAGGCGACTAAAATCCCGGGAGCAAGAGGCTAGTAACCCCTTCTAGTAACCCCTTCTAGTAACCCCTTCACCTGTATACAGTACTAAGGTTCAAAAGAGAAAATTTTGTTTTTCTTCATGGGCCACCCTGCTTCAGTGGGATACGGCCGCTTTGTTGAAAGAAGAAAGGTATATACATATATATATATATATATATATATATATATATATATATATATATATATATATATATATATATATATATATATATATATATATATATAGCATATATACATATATATATATATATATATATATATATATATATATATATATATATATATATATATATATATATATTATATATATATATTTATATATATATATATATATATATATATATATATATATATATATATATATATATATATATATATATATATATATATATATTTGTAACCACGAACACGTGGTATTGATCAGTAATAACACTGTACTAGCCAGGGGTAGAACCCATGCTGCTTTGGCCCACTCATCATGAGACGGGCCAAAGCAGCATGGGTTCGACCCCTGGCTAATGCAGTGTGGTTACTGATCACCACCACTTGTTCATGGTTACAATAATAAAAATACTGCTTGTTGAGCTAGTACACCAAACAGGGAGTAGAATGAAATTAGCTTAGAGGAGTCCACACCACCACAAGTCTTTGGGTAGCGAGTACAACATTCAGTTCAACTGGATTCGCTACTCTTAATTAAGGATTGTGTGGTTCAGTGAACTAGAGCGTCATGTGTTTCGCTCACCATGAGGCGGGCCAAGCAGCATGGGTTCGACCCTGGCTAGTGCAGTGTTGTTACTGATATATATATATATATATATATATATATATATATATATATATATATATATATATATATATATATATATATATATATATATATATATATATATATATATATACATATATATAGACATATATATATAGACATATATCAGTAACAACACTGCGACTAGCCAAAGATTCGAACCCATATTGCTTTGGCCCACCTCATGTTGAGCGAAAATCCATGACGTTCTGACCCACAGGACCACACAATCCTACAAGAACCAAGCACCCAGCCAAGCTAGGTGTGTTGCCCTTGGTCCGATCATCACATACGGTGGTATGGGTGCCTCTGAGCTAATTTCATTCTTCTCCCCGTTTGGTGTACTAGCTTCAACGAGCAGTATTTTATATTATTGTGACCTCGGACAAGTAGTATTGATCTGATCAATAACAACACAACGACTAGCCAAGGATTCGAACCCATGCTGTTTTGGCCCACCTCATGGCGAGAGAAAACCCATGACGCTCTAACCCACAGGACAACCAAACAGGGAGGAGAATGAAAATTGCTCAGAGGCACCCACACCACAGTATGTCCTCGGACCAAGGGTAACACACCTAACTTGGCTGGGTGCTTGGTCCTTGTAGGATTGCGTGGTCCTGTGGGTTAGCGCGTCATGGGTTTTTGCTCACCATAACGCGAGCAAAAGCAGCATGGGTTCAAATCCTTGGCTAGTCGTAGTGTTGTTATTGATATACACGTATATAAATAACAAAAAAGGCACAATACCGTGACTGGAACAATACACACACAACCCGCACATATAAATACCCTTCCTCTGTCTCTGTGTGTTAGTGTGACTTTGTAAATGGTCCAAGTCGGGCCGAAACGTCGTCGTAAGCTCCTCTCTTTTATATTTGCGGGTTGTGTGTGTATACACGTATATGTTTTTATATATATATATATATATATATATATATATATATATATATATATATATATATATATATATATATATATATATATATATATATATATATATATGCCACTTTCACATTTCTCAGTGCGTCATCAGGAGCTTTGCAATGTTGCAAGAGAGCAACTAAAGCAGGGAGAGAGTTCTCAGAGTAGTGTAGTGCGGATGTGTCACCGTCCACGGTTACGCTTAGAGTGTGGTCAGTGGTAGGTGCCAACCCCACCCTACCACCATCCCGCTACTCCTCATATGGGGTAGGAGGGTTTCTGAGAAGTCAAGTATGAAATTATAAGATATAATAGGCAGCCACAAGCTTTTTCTAGTCGTTTATAACAGGTCATGTGGTTTGAGAAAATACGTTTCTCGTTGGATACTATACACATGGATTGCTATTATTCTGTGTAACCTTTTTAAATAATAAAAGAAAGGAATAGAATATGCTCTTTGTCCGTTTAAAGATCCTGCTCTGGGGTACTCAAATGTTCTACCGAGGTACTCAGAAGTATCTCTTCCTAAATATTGTCTACTACTACTACGACTTATATCACTACTACCTCTACCACCACTAGTATTACACCTCACCCTGAACCTATATATACCCTGTGAGTCCATGCATTGTTTGTAACGGCTTGACAAAGCTCCTGGAGAGCGAAACGTTGCCACAATAAAATGTCTCATTAGTTGCATTTGTGTTTGGTATTATAATCTGGGCAGCATCCCATTCCGGTGGGTGATTACATGAACTAATGTGGTTAAAGATAGCATTCGACTCCTGCCCCGTTCTTACTGAGTATTTATGTTGGGAAATGGGAAATGGCAATGGGAAATCCACTTAGCCCCTTACTCAGCAACCTGTATATGGAATTCTATGAAACTAGACTTCTTAAAGACATTCTCCCAGATAAAGCTAGTTGGTTCAGATATGTAGATGATGTTCTTTGCCTGTGCCCCAATGATAACAACATTGATGAGTTCCTACCCAGACTCCATGGCTTAGTACCTTCCATTAAGTTCACCACAGAAAATGAAATAAATAACACTTTGTCATTCCTAGATGTTTTAATCCATCGTGTCGATAGAAAATTCAAATTCACAGTTTATAGGAAGTCCACCGTTTCCCACCAAGGCGGTGTGGGCCAAAAAGAAAAACAAAAGTTTCTCTTTTTAACTTTAGTAATGTATACAGGAGAAGGGGTTACTAGCCCCTTTCTCCCGGCATTTTAGTCGAATCTTACGACACGCATGGCTTAGGGAGAAATAATTCTGTTCCACTTCCCCATGGAGATAAGACGAAATAAGAACAAGAACTAGTAAGAAAATAGAAGAAAACCCAGTGGGGTGTGTAAGTATTTGCTTGTACATGAATGTGTAGTGTGATCTAAGTGTAAGTAGATGTAACAAGAAATACCTGAAATCTTGCGTGTTCATGAGACAGAAAAGACACCAGCAATCCTACCATCATGTAAAACAATTACAGGCTTTCGTTTTACACTCATTTGGCAGGACGGTAGTACCTCCCTGGGCGGTTGCTGTCTACCAACCTACTACACACACACACACACGCACACACAGACACAGACACAGACACAGACACACACACACACACACACACACACACACACACACACACACACACACACACACACACACACATATATATATATATATATATATATATATACATATATAATGGAGTCCACGTCTGATGCAAATTGCAGGACCCATAGCCTAGGAGAAGTGAATAAAAAGACTACGAGGAAGAATATTTTGATTTCTTCCTGATTCGATTTGAATATTTCACTTCCACTTCCACCGCATCTTTTCATTCTTTTTTGCCTATAGATGTATAATTATATAATATGGTACAAAAGATTTAAGACATACATTGCTTGTATGAAGATGGCATATACAGTACATAAGGTTTGAGAGATACATTTCTAGTACATATTGTTAATTGTTTGTCACTGATTATTATGCGAAAATCTCATCCAAGTCCTCAGAGCTCGGCTTACCAGTCTGAACAGCAGCGCTGAGTCGCTGGAATGGAAAACTAGCCTCCCTGGGGTCCCTAGTTACCCTGATGACTCTTTTGTCTAGCTCCTTAAGGAACTTAGATTCACTCTGTTCCCATGGGCCAAGAGTCTCCGATCATATGGGAACAAACATATAACGATGGGCAAGTTATCCATATTTTCTAAACTTTTGGGACTCCCTGAAGCTGGCAGCTACACCTCCTTCTACACTGGTGAATTGGAGATAGGTTTCAGTCAGTGTAGATGCACATGTGTACTCCCACACCAGGCGTCCATCTGGACGATTTTGGATGCCATCAAATATGCATTTTTGGGGTGGCTCCCTTATTGCTGGGCATCCGGCTGTTGTGAGTCTTCACGAGATAATGTTATTAACCTCTTCATGCCTTGCAATCTTTCTCTTGGATTTACGGCACACGAGACCATGGTACCCGAATCGGTCTGCTGCTTCACTGCCACAAATACACCTCTTTTAGGCGAGAATAGAGGCGGCATGTCGAAGGGCAACACCAATGCTGATGGTCTATGGGTCGAGGCGTGTACCAAGGCTGTAGCTAGAAACAGCCTACAGAAAGTCCCCCGTAAGAGGAGCTCTCACTGCCAGGAGGCGGGCTCTATCCTTCCCCAACACACTCTGAAGCATTGTTGAGGCTATATTATCCAATATTATGTCATCCCAGTGTGACTGTTTGTAGTTGTTGGGGGATGCAGGTCTAGTTTAAGAGCCTGTTAGATTATCCCAGAACATGGCTCCGTCAACGAACTTTTGGTCATGGACTCCAATCTTGTCCCTAAGATGTGCAGGGAGAATCACTTCTACAAGTCCACTGGATGCGACGCATGAGGACAGGAAATCAGGTATACGTCCGTGTGCATTGTTGTGCCTGGGAGCACTTCCTGTATCCTCCTCTCTAACTCACTCCAGTGAAGACGGTCCTCTGGAAACTTACTTGCTTGAACATCCTTCTGTTTTCTGCAATTTTACAGCTCTATATGGTATAAACCTTTGTAATAAATACCGACAAATTGTTTTAGAAAGACACGTAAGCAAACACTATAACATATTTATTATGTCATGGACTCCAATATTGTAACTAAGATGTTCAGGGAGAATCGCTGTTACAAGTCCACCGGATGTAACGCATGGGGACAGGAAAGTAAGTAGCGCAATCTGTGATGACTTGCAGACACCAATGCCTCCTAGTCTGACTGGAAGTGTAGCTTGGTCCCACTGCCCATCTTCTAGAGCAATGGTTCTTAACCTTGTTGGAGGTACTGAACCCCGGAAGTTTCATCCGTGCATTCACCGAACTCTTCGTAATTGGAAAAATGAAATGATTTCTTCAAAATATGATTTCAATCAAAACTGTAAATCAATGTGACTTTTGTTGTTGCCTATCATTTGAAAAAGGAATTCGGGATAACTTATCTTCAGCAGCTTTTCCCAGCATGATATTAGTCGTCTTCAACGCTGCTGGTTTTAAGAGTGTTTCACTAATGGTGTGTGGTTTGCCCAGCTTTGCGATCAGGTACGCAACTTCGTACGATGCTGTGAGGATCGGTTTGTCGATGGGTACAAACCCGAGAACAGGCAGAGTAGCCTTTTCGTCGAATCTGGTTCTCTTTACCTTCAATTCAGCAAGCGTTGTGTTCTTGTATTTCCCATCTCCATGCAGTTTTATGAAGTGCTCCCGTAGTTTTGCCGGCTAGACTAGAATTGCTCAACTTGGTATTGTAAATCATGCAATGATTTGCAGTGTCGTGTGTGTGTGACCTCCGCCGAACCCCTGAGACTGACTCACCGAACCAAGGTTAAGAACCACTGTTCTAGAGTAAAATTAAGGTAGACTAAAGCACTTTGTGAGAAGGTACAAGGCATCGTGGGTGTCAAGATTGCCTATTCGTTGTTCAATCCTCCTCATCTCTTCCAGTTTCTTCCTGAGAATTGTCAATGTCATCACTTCCCAGAGGTGCTCCAAGCAAGACGCTATTTGTGGGCGCAATGACTAATGTTCCTGGTAGTTTTGATCTCACTGCATCTATCACTTGTTGATTGACTGAGATGATTTCACATTTGGATGGATTCAGGATTAGACCCATTTCCTGTCCCCGTGTCACCACCTGTTTAAGATCATCTAGAAGGGACTCCTTTGTACCTGCTAGTGTGCCATCATCCAGGAACCAGATGTTTAGCTCACTGGTCAGTCTGACCGTGGTTTCGCTAACCTTTATACAGAAGAGAAATGGTGCGAGAGGGTCCCCTTGCTGGACACCCTCTGATGATGTGATTTCATGCTCTCCAAACAGGAGCATTGATTCCTTGCTATATCCAGCTGAAACAAAAGGGAAGAGACCTGAGAAATGTTCTTGTATAGCTGTTAATACCACATCTCTTTTCAGGAGAATAAATGCATTCTTGAAATCTAATTTTACCACTGCATTGTCCTCTAGCAGATTGTTGATATACGCCCTTGTGGCATGAACCGCTGCTTCACTCTCTTGAGAAACATACATACATGTATGAACATGCATTCATACATGTGCATACATACATATATACATACGGGGCCAGGAGCTAAGTATCGACCCCTGCAACCACAATTAGGTGAATACATACATATATACATACATACATACGCACATATATGTATTCATACATACATATATACATTAATACAAACATACATACGTACAAAGACTGCTCTCGCACCTCATTCGAGATCAGTTTCACTTCAAATTTTGGGAAACGTTAAGTCATATATAAATTTGTTTACCACATTTGTAGAGTTTCATGCATTAATATTTAAATAAAATATTTCTCATAATTTTACCTAATATCTTCCCACAAATGTATGATTTTGATGTTTCAAAGACTCTTTGAAGACGAGTGTATAACTACAAACTTGTAGCATAATTACAAAGCTGGCCCGACCCTAGGAAACAACACGAAGGAAACTCTTCACACACAAAAGTTGCCTCGTTATACCTGGAATCATTACGTGGAGGAACTGAGCGAAGACGGAGGGTGAAAAGTCATCTCTTGGGCTTGACTGATGCTTTTGTATATAGCAATGAGAAGGACACCAAGGTATGTATATTGTAGCGTGAGTGATGACAAGGTGTGAATATACTTGTGTATATTGTAGCGTGAGTGATGACAAGGTGTGAATATACTTGTGTATATTGTAGCGTGAGTGATGACAAGGTGTGAATATACTTGTGTATATTGTAGCGTGAGTGATGACAAGGTGTGAATATACTTGTGTATATTGTAGCGTGAGTGATGACAAGGTGTGAATATACTTGTGTATGTTGTAGCGTGAGTGATGACAAGGTGTGAATATACTTGTGTATATTGTAGCGTGAGTGATGACAAGGTGTGAATATACTTGTGTATGTTGTAGCGTGAGTGATGACAAGGTGTGAATATACTTGTGTATATTGTAGCGTGAGTGATGACAAGGTGTGAATATACTTGTGTATGTTGTAGCGTGAGTGATGACAAGGTGTGAATATACTTGGGAATATGTAAAGTAAAGGATGCTGGGAGTTCAATAAGATATATCACAATTAGTGTAGGGGCCAAAGACTATTCAATCGCCTCTCAGCATACATAAAAGGGATTACGAATATAGTCTTAGCTGTCTTTAAGAGGGAGCTGGACATATACCTAAAGACAGTACCTGACCAGACGAGCTGTGGTTAGTACGTTGCATTGCGTGTGACTCGCAGACACAGCCTGATTGATCAGACCTTGATTCACCACGAGGCCTGGTCACTGTAGCGTCCTCAGAGAAAAGGATACTATAATTGTGTGTATATTTATCTCTTTCATATGATATATTGTTGATTTTTTCGTTAATAGCTAAAGCGAAAATTTCATTCTTTATATTATTATTTGACTTGGCTGCCAGCACTCTGGAAACTAAGTGCTCGCTTGTTTGGCAGTTGACGCCACGACTTTAACCCGCACGAGTCACCTGGCGATGTCTCTGCAGTGCTTGCCTCCATTTCTCTCTCACTTCTCCTCTTGGAGGAAACACCTCCATCTCTGTTCTGTCTGGAAGAATATTCTCCTCAGCTCATGTTATTTAGACTGTTTTTGGTAGTTTGTTGGGGAGCCAAGACATACATCTAGCTCTGTGTAACTCAGTTCACACAGCGTTATTTAGAATTAGTGATATTTGACGTTTTCAGAGGTTGTGTCGTGAGACAACCTCGTCTACTGCCGTAGTCGAGAATTTGGAACTGCTGAACTCATTTTCAGTAATAATCCCTTGAGTTTTGGCTTTTCGTAGAGGATTTGCTGATGGTCCCCAGTTAGAGTCGCTTTTGTTCTCCTCTTTCCTTGCCTGTCGCTGTGCTCTTCACATCTGCTTCAAGCATTTTTGCTGTTCGTCGAATTTGGTCGTCCTACTGTTCAAGCAAGCTGTTTGATTACTTTGATGGTCCAGAAGTTAGCATATATAGGGCCTTGTTGCTGTCTGTCACATTCTAAGTCGGGTCTACCGAGCACATACCGAGCACACATACAAACACAGACACCTACACGCCTATATTACTCTTGCACTTTAGAGAACATATCATAGCAACATAGCAGATAGTACATATTAATAGCATTATGTGCGGTATATCTTATCCAGAATAATCATAGCACAATATGTACAGAATAAGAATAGGTATAATAATGAAGTATCTATACTCCAAGACCTGTGGCGGAGCTTATCGCCTTGATTATTCAAGTGACATTAACTATAAATATTACCACCTAGACACTTTTGTTATAATATATCTCAACTTTTATTTGGTTGGTTTGAATTCATTCGGTTGTAATCCAAAAACGCTGTTGAGAAGTTTCATAATTTACGGTATAACTGGACTAGACTGTTACGAAACTAGAAACAGGCTAGATGCTAGAAGGGGATCAATAAGTTGACCTAGTATTCTTTGGAGATATCTTCACTTAATAAATGTCGCATTTTGTAACACTACCACACTAGAGGCCTATCCAGGATATCTTGATCCAAGGTGTTGGAGAGAATGTCTAATATGACTAACTAGTGACACTGTAGTCAGACACTTTGCATAACTGTGCTTATTGAAGAAGAGTTTTGGTTGGCTGGCAGAACTCTGCAAACTAACTGCTTGCAGGTTTCGGGTTTGGCGCCACGACTGAAGAGTTTGAGTTGGGTCTTGTACACTATAAATGGTGGATAAGTGTACCTGTCCGATTTCCGTGCTCCAAGGAGATGGAGGTGCTGTTAATGTTTAGATCCATCTGGCTTTTTTTTATTTAACACTTATCATACATACATGTATGCGAGAAAATTGTTATGACAATAAGATAAGTTACTCATATAAATAAGAACTATACCACTTCTCCAAGAATACTACATCCTATAAACCCTAAGACATATCCTCCCTCCTTATATCCTCACCCGGGAATGATCCCTTACTCAAAAGGAGATTACTAAACGTCACTTACATACCTATCAGTGAGTCAAACAAAACCATCAGATCTCATGATTTAAATCGTACATACTGTACGTTATACTCCCCCTCTCTTGGTGCTCACCCCTCCCCAAGGAACCCTTTCCCCTTGACTCACCTTAAGACAAACTGAAGGATAGTCTCCTTTATGGTATCTTGAAGTACCTAAGACAGAATCACATGAAATATATGTACAAAGAGGTCTAATACCTCAATCATCACTGGATATTTAACACTGTAATATACACAGTCACCATACTTTATTGTAATATCTACAATGAGCGTATATAATATAATACATATAACAAGGTCACTACGGAGGCAAACAAACTAAGGGTGACAGTGGTTTGTCTGGACTCCACTGTGTCTGCCGCATGCATACTCCAGTCTCATACTCGCAAAACCAGCCCTGTCACGGCCTCGGAGCATACATCGCATGCAAATCCGCGACTCGGAATGCACGAAAAGGAGCGGGGAAACAAGATTCCCACCGTTTTCTTGAAATATCTCTCGTCCGACATTTTGTTCTATACATTACTGCAATAATGCCATGTATCCGCTCGTCGCTACTCTCCGCACGGAACACCCATGACATATATACGTACACACACAACCCGCACATATAAAAAGAGAGGAGCTTACGACGACGTTTCGGTCCGACTTGGACCATTTACAAAGTCACACTAACACACAGTACAGGTGGAAGGGGTATTTATAGGCAGGCAGACAGGGAAGGGCACAAGAAAGTGGGGTAATAATGGAGGTAGTAGTGGAAGTGGTAGTGGTAGTAGTAGTAGTAGTAGTGGAGTCAGTCAAATTCTAGGAAAGGAGCACTGCAATGAAGCTGGCGGCCCGCATGGGTTAGGACAAGAACACAGAGGGGGGAAAAGGCAAATAAAATAAAGAAGGACAAATACAAGGCAAAAGAAAAGAAAGAAAAGAAAACCCAGAGGAGAAAGAGGAGAAGGGGGAAGAGATAAAAGGGGAAGGAATCAGGTTAAGTCACGGGTGTTCTGAAGTTTGGAGCATTTAACAATAGAGCTGTCGCTCTATGATAAAGTCACTAATACACCCCTGACCATGATGCATCGAACGCCCCGGTACTCCATATTGTCCACTATGTAGGACCTTGTCCAATACCGTCTTCAACCTATTCCCCAACACCTTGGCAAATAATTCATAGTCGGCGTTCAACAGTGTTATTACTCCGCCTTTTTAGGAACCAGGACCACGATCCCCATACTCTGCGACTCACCTAGCTGGCCACTCGCCCTCATTTTGTTAATCAAGTGCACAAGAAAATCCTTTAACACCTCCCAAAATTTTAAGTAAAACTCGCACGGGAGACCATCGAGTCCGCCGCCCACACCTCCGCAGTACGAATGGGCAGATCAAGTTCTCGCCGATCGTCCTCACTTAGCCGACTCAATTCCCAAACCTTTACTACTTCTAACGCTTCACGACTGATGCCGTGACTGTCACACGTCGAGCGAAAATGCTAGTCTGCGTACGCCCCCATGCCTTCAGTACTCGTAAGGACAGTCCCTACCGACTACTCGCCCAAGTCCTGCTGTACCCGTAAACTTGTTAGAGTCATCGCCGTACGTCGTTTCCCCTGCTCACGAGGAACGTAATCCGACGGCTGATTTCCCCACAAAATCTCTTCTACACCAGCTGCTACTCGGGATCCATTGAACAACAACTTTTGTAACTCGCAGATCTCCTCTTTTAATGCACGTATGGACGCCACTGCATAAGTCGCTCACGGCATATAACATTCTTGCAATTAAGACCTGAGATAGTTTAGCCGACCATACCGCAACCTACTGACTTCCTTACCCACTGAACGAAAGAATTTCTGAACGGCCGGTTTACCCTCGCTGTCCCACCATTGCACCACACTCACTAGATGTTTCCTAGTTCCCCACACTTGCTTCCACATACTAGCAAACAATACACGTATTTCCTGCTCTCGTAATAGGCTAACATTTAACTTCCAATACCTCGGAAACAAACGTGGTAAGCCCTCCCATGACAATCGCGTCACCACTGCCAAATGATCAGAAAATGGGACCGTGCACGTTACGACCCGCATGACAACCACTCGATCAAGTCTTGCGGCATATTCCCGCCACAAACGTATGAGCCACTCCTCCTACAATGTCTCCACCAAAGACTCGCAACCATATTCCGTGCACTAAATCGTCTAAAAATTCTGAATAAAATCCATGACCTCGTGGTTCAACATCCCTGCGTCGTGCAACACAATTCCAGTCACCGCCCACGACTGTAATCACGAGCAGTGACCAGAACTGATAAACTAGCATTTCATGAAGAAACGCGTTTTTCGTCTGCACGTCGCTATCGGCGGTCCATAGACACCAAGAAACCCTACGTTCACAGTTCCCCACCATCCTTCAACACGAACTACCCGACCATCGGGACTTGCTACACTCCGTCGACACTGGATAGGACTGGTTTCACTGGTCAACACTGCCACTCCACCTTTCAACCGTAATGAATTCGCACCATACACCACATATCCACGCACACTCAAGTCATCCACAACTCGGAAATTATGTTCTTGAACGAAGGCTACTAATTCACACCTTTTATACGCATCATTCAACCCATTCACATTAATAGTCACACACTGGAATTGAAAATAGGAGGTTTCCTCTTGATACTCTACGGGATGAAAACACTGCCTGACCTCAAAAGACTCAGTCTCGCTCTGTTCCACTACATGCCCTTGCTGTTGTGTGGTAGGGCAATCATGGGCAAGTGCCCCCGCCCATGTTTTTTTCCCCTGTGCATTGGCCCGGGGTAATATCATCCTCACCATCTGACATGGTCGCGGCACGCTTACTGGAACTTGCATCGACCACCATCTCACTTGCAAACAGCCCGACAGGATGCACTTCCACATCCACTACTAGAGTCGTTGCCGCTTCTGGGGTGGCTATACTCCCCCTTGTAGAATCAGCTTCAGATTCCGACCCCGCTGGTGTTGAGGGCGGTGCTACACACTCATCAGGTACTTGGAAGACCTCCGTGATATGTTCCATGCCACTCTCGACACAACCGCCTTTCATCTGATCTCCTGCGGTGCTATCCACGACACCGCCAGAAACCCCGCCCGCTGTGCGGTACATCACTCCTCGTCCACTGATATGCTGCCTCTGACGTCCCTAATTTCGCCGGTGGCTCTTTCGCTTTGGCGGAGTTCCGCCGACGATCACACTGACTGGCAATGTGATCGAATGATGCACACAGCCGGCACATACGCCCCTGTCCAGAATGTGTGACATATAACTGTGTGCGAAAGACCGCCAGCACCACATACGAAGGAAAGGGGTGTTGTAGGGTCATCTTCATGGAGTATGTGCCATCCGGCTTTCCTACATATGGACCTTCGTTTCACCGCCCCTCCCTTGTATAATGCACAATCCTATACTTTGCGAAAACACTCTTCATCACATAATCATCTGCCTCAAATGGTACGTTGCGTAAGCCAAGTGAACGTATGTGACACATCATGTAGACACACGACCACAGTCGTCGTCACCTGGTATCGTACCTTCTGGTGCTTGGCCACCACTTCCTCGTAGGTAACAGAAGATGTCAACTTGACAAATAGACACGAGGCTCCATTTAAGGATACACCATACAAATCCTCGTCCATAATCTCGTAGGTCTCACGAAGGATACGGGGCAAGAGAACTTCTGCTGCGTGTCCTAAAATGGTGCCTTGTAAGAGTTCAATGCAGACTGTGTTGATTCTATGCAGATACCCAGCCGCCATTGTTGAGTTCAAATTTTCTCTGCCAGAGGGCTACCAACAGAGAGTACCCATCTGCACACCACCAAAGCTGAGTGGCGACTGTATCTAAATTTTAAAGTTATGTTTTGCTAGGATATTAAGAACATAAGAAAAAAGGAACACTGCAGCAGGCCTACTGACCCATACGAGGCAGGTCCATCACTCCCCGGCTAAGACCTAACTACCTGGAGTTAACCCTCTCCAGGTAAACTCCAGATAGTCAGGTCACTTCCACTTAAGGAATTAGTACGGCATCTGACCTAGTAGCACAAACTAGTCAGGTCCAACCTACACCCACCCACACCAACTCATGTATTTATATAACCTATTTTTAAAACTACACATCTTAGCTTCTATGACGGTACTCGGGAGTTTGTTCCACTCATCCACAACTCTATTACCAAACCAATGCTTTTCTATATCCTTCCTGAATCTGAACTTTTCCAACTTGAAACCATTGCTGTGAGTCCTGTCTTGGCTGGATATTTTCAGCACGCTATTTATATCCCCTTTATTAATTCCTGTTTTCCATTTAAACACCTCAATCATGTCTCCCCTAATTTTACGCCTTTCTAGAGAGTGCAGATTCAGGGCCCTCAGTCTATCCTCATAGGGAAGATTTCTGATACATGGGATCAACTTTGTCATCCTCCTCTGTACGTTTTCCAATGCATTTATATCCATTCTGTAATACGGTGACCAGAACTGTACAGCATAATCTAAATGAGGCCTAACCAAAGATATATAGAGTTGAAGAACAACCTGAGGACTTCTATTATTTATACTTCTTGATATGAAGTATAAATCCTTCTCGCAATCACAAGTAATAAGATCTATATTATTCAGTTTATATGTGGCATGGTGGTTATTGTCCTGCCCAACATTTAGAACTTTGCATTTGTCTACATTAAACTGCATCTGCCACTTCTCCGACCACTGCATCAGTCTATTCAAATCATCTTGGAGTGCTCTAATGTCCTCATTAGAATTAATTGGACGGCCTATTTTGGTGTCATCAGCAAATTTGCTCATGTTGCTATTTATTCCCTCATCTATGTCGTTTATGTAAATTGTAAACAACAGGGTGCCCAAAACTGACCCCTGTGGAACACCGCTTGAGACGTGCCCCCATTCTGATTTCTCTCCATTTATGAAAACTCTCTGCCGCCTATTTGTCAACCATGCCTCTACCCAGGAAAAAAATTCTCCTCATATTCCGTGTGCCTTAAGTTTCCTCAGTAGCCTCTGATGTGGAACTTTATCGAAAGCCTTACTGAAGTCCATATACACAATATCATATTCATTACCATGATCTACCTCCTCAAACACCTTAGTGAAAAAAGTTAGTAAATTCGTAAGACAGGAACACCCCTTAGTAAAACCTTGTTGAGATTCATTAATCAATTTATGCTTTTCAAGATAGCTACGAATTGCCTCGGCAATTATTGATTCCATAAATTTACCAACTATGGAGGTGAGGCTTATTGGTCTATAGTTCGAAGCTAAGGACCTGTCACCTGCCTTGTAAATAGGTATTACATTTGCCCTTTTCCACTTGTCTGGCACTATGCCAGTTTGTAGTGATATATTGGAAAGATTTTCCAGAGGTTTGCTAAGTTCCTCTTTACATTCCTTTAAAACCCTTGCAAACAGTTCATCAGGGCCTGAGGATTTATTAGGTTTTAATTTCTCTATTTGTCTGAGGACCATGTCACTAGTTACCCCAATCGAGCATAGTCTATTATCTTCCTGTTCAACATAATTTATTATTTCTGGAATTCCGCTAGTATCTTCCTGAGTAAAAACTGAGAGGAAGTAGGTATTGAAAATTTCACAATCTTAAGTGGGACTATCTTGTCCCTAATCTTACTTCTGTATACCTGAAAGAACCCTTTTGGGTTAATCTTCGAATCCCTTGCAACCTTAGCCTCATAATCCCTTTTTGCTTTTCTTATTCCTTTTTTTTATTTCTCTCTTTAATTGAAAATATTGATTTCTTATCTGTTCATCCCCTCTTTTGATACGCCTATACATGCCTCTCTTTCGACCAATGAGATGTTTTAATCTATTGTTCATCCATTTAGGATCATTTTTGTTAGATCTAATTTCCCTACTCGAAACAAAAATTGTCTGGGCAGCTAGAACTACGCTCTCTCAGCCCCATGAAGTCGGCTAAGCGAAAGTCTGGAACAGTTACCTGGGTAATTCCATGATATATTGAAACTAAGTTATTTGTGATCGCTTTCTCCAAGCTCTTCATTAACCTCAAGATTGTTAATTAGTGATTCTTTGTTGGCAAGAACCAAATCAAGCAAGTTGCTACCTCTAGTTGGTTCTGTCACAAACTGTTTTAAAAAACAATCCTGAACCGTATCAAGAAAGTCACTAGACTCAAAATTACCTGTCACATTGTTCCAATCAATTTGTCTAAAGTTAAAATCTCCCATTAACACAACATTTTCATATCTAGACGCCTTATGAATTTCGTCCCATAGCAGCTTACTGCACTCCTATCCAGGCTTGGGGCCTGTAAGTCACACGCAAAATCAATTTTTCACGACCCTCGAGAAACTGTAGCCAAACAGATTCTGTGTCCGATGTTTCTAATCTTATACCTTGTCTAACATAACAATTTAAATTATTTCTGACATACATCGCCACTCCACGACCCTTCCTGTTGACCCTATCAGTGTGGAATAGTTTATAACCCTGTATGTTGCACTCGGAAGGCATTTCTTTATCTTTCAGGTTGAACCAGGTCTCTGTTATAGCAATAATCTATATTACCTGCACTTGCAAGTAATCTTAGCTCATCTATCTTATTTCTTAGACTCCTACTATTTGTATAGTAAACCTTAAGGGAGCTAGTCACTCGTTGCCCTCTACTATCTCTCTTTGTTTGTTGATCAATTGCTTTGGCTTTACTAGCAACTTTATTTTGAATATTGTCATTTAAACATATCCCTGAGGTATCCTGGTAATATCTGTTGTTTCCAGGCCTAATACTACAGCCTGATTGTTTCCCACAAACACCCATACCTCTATAATCTATCAGTTTAAAGTCCTAGACAAGTCTCCAATGACCCCCTCAATCGAATCGGCTAATGCAACCACTCCAGCCCCAGAGTGATGAACCCCATCCCTTGCATACATATCACGTTTTCTATAGAATTTGTCCCAGTTATCAATGAATGGAATTGCAAGTTCCTTGCAGTAGCTGTCTAGCCAGCAATTTATACCAATTGCCCTAGACATCCATTCATTGCCAACTCCCTTTAAATGGCAAAATGCTACATATGATTGGGATCCCTTCCTTTGACCTAACTACTTTTATGGGTGACCTGTACTTATCTAGTAGCTCCTGTCTTCTGCCCTTCCCAATATTATTTCCACCAGCACTAAGACAGATAATGGGCTTGTTCCCATTACCTGACACAATATTATCCAACCTGCTGACTATGTCACCAATACCAGCTCCTGGGAGGCACACCCTCTGTCTGACCTTCCTATCTCTGTTACAAAAGCACGGTCCATATATCTTACCTGAGAGTCTCCCACAATCAGAATATTCTTACCTTGATTAGCAGGGAAGTTAGTGGTACCTTTAACCTCACTAACCACTGAAGTACACTCGTCCTGGAGAACAGAGAATCGATTTCCTACGTTCACATCTTCTGTATTAACCTTCCTTATCTTCCTTCTTCCTGAACTGTGAACCACTTGCCACTTAAAGCGGCTGCCACTCTCACTGTTGGTAACCATTTCCTCCTCACCAGCACCAACCATCTCACACTCATCCCCAAACCCTCCTAGGCGAAGCTTCAGCCTCCTATTTTCCTCCTGAAGAAGTGGAACCTCCTTCTTCAGCACTTTAACCTGAGATTCTAAAACACTGCAGCTAGTCATGTGCTCGGTAACACCACGCTAATTCCCAGACAGCTTAGGACAGGTATGCCCACACGTGACCACTGACCTCAGCGTACTCCCAAAGCCTAACCCCTATTCCTCTCTTTCTTATTGAATGCCAATAACTGATTCTGACACTCAGGCTCTTTTGAGGTGAGTGGACCCTCAACTTCCAGCTATGGCAGAATACCTGGCGCTGTTTACCTGACCATTTACCACAAAATAGGTAAATACTTTCTGTCTGGCAGCGAATTGGGTCGTGTCAGGCTGCTTGTTGTAGTTGCTGGCATTGTCGTACTGTATCTGATCCTTCCAAATTATTTGGCACCTAGCTTGATTATCTAACTGCACTCATATGCACTCCACTCGTCCTTCTAAGGCGTAGGTCAGGAAACCTGGGTAAATTACCCCAAATGGGGTGACAATCAAAAACCTCGGGGGTAATGAAGGCTCTCTAAACATATAAATAAAATTGCACAAATTTTTTTATTTAATCAGAAGGGAAATTATGAAAGTTACGTTTTTTGGAAACAAATAATTATTAGTTGTTTAATAACATTAAAAATTGAATTTGTAGAGACCATTTCTTAAGTAGGTAATAATGTAAAATGGGTGAGGATTCCAGTGACTGGCAACACCACGAGTGTCAGACTGACTCGGGAGCCGCCATGACAACCGCACCTCCCATTGTCGACACCACAATCACATAACTTATAGCCTAGTGTCCTATCTCGCTATCAATAACTGTCTCTGTTCGCAGTCAATAGAAGTGGATTGTTTATTTTAGTAAGTTTACAACTTTCGACGACGAAGCTAAAGTAGTGTTTTGTGATTTGTCATAACAATTACGAATGTACAATGTAATATTTATATATATATTTTATTTTTTAATTAGAATTTATGATTCTACTTATAGATATTTGAAAATGCTCATATAATACTATAAATGTTTGGCGGTTTCTATTAATTTTATTTTCTATTCTATTTTCGTGATTTCTTTTGTGTATCCCGGTCTTTATGAGTAACAATGTTAAATATATATAATATGCTAAAATCCTATTACCCATCTGTTTTTCAATCATTTTTCCCTTTTGCTCTTCGGGTGCCGTTAAACAGAAAAACAGCATACCAGGAAGAGTTCCTCAATTATGGTTTCACAGAAATAGAAGATAAAAGAAAAATGAAACCACTGTGTGTTTTCTGTTTGACTGCAGAGTCTTTCAAAAGGAGTCAACGAAGAAACACTTGGATAATTTGCACTCAGATCTGTCTTCCAAACCGCGGGAATACTTTGTGAATTTGGAAAGGTCTTTCAAAAAGCAAAGATTGGACAGTAACTTGAGAGGTACATTCGATCAAGGGCTAGTTTTTAAGTGATCTGGCTGGTTGTCCAAAACTAAACAAAAAAATAGTATTTGTCAAGAGTTGGTTAAACCTGTAGCTGTGAAAATGACAAAGATCATGTGTAGTCAGAAAGAAGCCATGAGACTGGATTCAGTCCTTGTCTACAAAAGTTGTAAAAGAGAGAATTTCAATCTTAGCACAAAAAGTGAGGGAACAAGTGATTTCTTCAGTGAAAGAGAGCAAACATTTTGCTCTTCAGGTTGATAAGACTACAGATGTGAGTAGCAATTTGAAGCTTATGGTGTATATTCTATACAAACGTTCATATGCAATTGAAAAAGATATCTTATTTTGTTCTCCCTTCGAGTTGCTAGCTCGTGGCATTGACGTCTTCAACGAGGTTAATGAATACTTCGAAAACCAAGCGTTAATTTAAAGTGGGAAGACTGAATTGCTGTGTCTGTTCATGGAGCTCCAGCCATTTCTGGTTGATCAAAACCATGTCCTCGCACATAAGTTTACAAGCTCATCTTGGGTTACATCTCACATATTTAGCTAACATCTTTGGGCATGTGATTGCATTGAACAAAGAATTGCAGTGGAAAAATATCAATGTTATTACAGCCAGAGAAAAGATTTCAGCGTTTGGATCAAAGCTTCTGTACTGGAGCCAGAAATTAGCCTTTCCAAAATTAGCTGTGTTTTTGGAAGAATATGAAGATTTTTCTTTTGGTGACATCAAGGATCCGGTTATTGGGCATCTCACAAAGCTCAGAAAGCGGTTCTCTGATTACTTTCCAGATCTTGATTCACATATTATGAGTTGGGTTGTGAATCCCTTCAAATGTGAAATTGCTCACATGCCATAAGAGCCTGAAGAATTGGCAGAAGTACTTCTTGAACTGAGCTCCAATAATGAAGAACGCATCAAATTTCAGAAAAACGCAGATCTGTCTTTTTTTGAATGTCAAGAGCTGCAGAGGCTTTCAAAATTGTACAAGAGGAAGCGGTAAAAAATACTGCTGCCGTTTGTAACTACATCTCGTTGCGAACAAGGATTTTTCATTCTCATTAACTTAAAAACAAGGTACAGAAATCGACTGAACGCCGAAGACAGTATCCTAATTACTCTGACATCAAAATGACCTAATTTTGACGTATAAAAATTTATGCAACATCATTTCTCCAAAAACCTGAAGTGAAAATGTTTTCAGTTAAATTATTGAATTCCCTAATGAGATTTTTATTAAATTTGTTACTATTTTTTTTTTCAAGCAGTTTATTTTTCATCTCATTATTTTGTTAATCTTGTGTTTTACTTTTAATGTTGCTTTATTGCGTATAATACATACTTTTCAGCTTGTATGACTGTATTCTCCAAACAAATGGATTCAAAAACCTATTTTGTATCAGAATTCTCCTCGTGTTATCCTGATTCTGTGGATTTTCAAGTCTAGTTGGAAATTTCGCTGTACACATATTTGTTTTGTGGAAATACCCCAAAAAAGTTCGCCGACCTTTGCTCTAAGGTTTTCGCTTTTCTGTCCAGATATTTACATTTCTTTCCGTATTTTTGACACAAAACCTATGTACGGGCAGCACCAACCCAGAATGATGCTCTGTTCTTCTCCCTTTAGTTTCTATGAAATTATGGTCTTCCCATCACGTTTCTGACTATGGAAACTTTAATTCTCGTTTGTGAGATTGTTCACTGACCTACCATTATCACTGACCCATGCTAGCTTCTAAGCACGCCTTAAAAATACAAAGATTCAGGAAGCCTGTTGTGGCTGTTACACTCGTGTGTTTGTGTGTGTGTGTGTGTGTGTGTGTCTGTTTGTCTGTGTGTCTGTCTGTGTCTGCGTGTGTGTTTACAAGTGTGTTTACTTGACAATTTGTAGGTATATATTTGTCATTGCAAGGATCGTGTCTCAGCTCCTGGCCTTTAATCACAACTGTTTGCAACTTGGTTTCCCCCTCTCCTGAGTTAGTGAGTCCAATCACACATGTGCTAAAATCTGTGTATGAATCTTGCCTCTACCACTTCACTGTTTATGTCGTCCCACTTGATGGTAACTCATTAACATATTCATCAACATCATTTCACTATAACTTGGAAATATTTTCAATCACCATTTTATTGTCTTGACTAATATTGGGTCTATCAATGAAGTCTTATTCCACGAGTTGTTCAATCCCTGCTTTTTCTCTAGTGAATTCTACGAAACAAACTTTAATGTTCGTTTGTTATTATTCCAGACCATTCCTCTCCTTCACAAAGCTATTATTGACATTTTTTGGAAATATCCAGTGGTAAATGCACCTGCTGTTATAATTCTGTCTTGTGTTTAGTTATTTCTGCATAATTATTTTCTAATTAAATTTTGTCTTAATGAAACTTCAAGCCTTGTTCTTAACTATTTCCTTATCAACAATATTTCTCTTCTTTATTATCTCAGCTGCATCATCGTCGTGCTTGCAACACCTGTTTAGTGTTTCCAGCTGTACAATTCTCTGCTTGCAACACTTTTTCTACTCTTAAGCTCCTTTATATGCTAATTAAATATAGCATGTATTTTATTCTTTCATTTTAAATACTTAAATGTCACTTTTACTCCAGCTTATAGAAAGGTTCTCTAACAAGTCGGTGTCAGTCGGCGTACTTTTTCATGGCTTGGTGGAGACACCTGTTGTAATTTGGATGTCTAGTCGAAATTGGCTTTGGCAGTGAAGTGTATTCTCATAAGCCAAGATGCGAGGTACAGTAGTAGATAAAGCTTATGGAAGGCAGTGCAGTCACGACGCTATTGTTAATTTCTGAAATAATGACTCTCGCAATCGGCTTTCTTTATGTCTTAATCAACCTCTCATTATCGCTCAGTCAGAAGCCCATTTTCCTGTAAGTAAACCAGTTGTGCTATATTTTCTACTGTCAGTCCATATATATCTTACACTCCCAGCAGTAAAACGGTTATTAATAAGGAAATTCTGAAACAGCGATAGTAGGACGTAACCTTACTTCTCGACTGTAATTAATTATTGCCCACTATGGGTCTAGTTCACCCATAGGAAGGATTCAAGTACATTTTCAAAGGTTGAGTGCACCTCTTATTACCTGTACCTGTGTACGAAGAATACAGTGATGAAAGCCTTAAGAGCTAAGTGAAGGGACACCTAGTGTCCAACAAGTTAGTACTTAGTGACAAGGCTGCCAGGGATGCACCAGGGAGCAATGAAAAATACAAATTTTAGAGATGCAACTGCACTTTTCAGGCATTATTTGTATGGTCACAACAAACTCCTGTGCAAAATTTCAGATAATTTCATGCCCATTTACTCTGCAGCATCGCGATCGACTTTTCGTCAAATTATACATTATTGAAAGCAATTAGTTTTAAATTATTGGTTGTCAGGATAATAATCAAGTGTACATGGTTTATATATTTTTGGTTGTGAAGAGAAGCAAGGAAAGGAGGCTCAGTTTTGAGTTCAGTCTTCCAGTCAATCATGGAATGATAGTTCTTTGCTTGCCACTTTAGTTTGGGAATCACAACGAAACGTTGCCACAATAAAATGTCACATTAGTTGCACTTGTGTCCTTTTACCTAACATATTGTTGGTAATTCTACCAACATTATTGTAACTGTTGCCAAGTTCTGTCAAGTAACTATAAAGAATACAACTTCTGAGATGACAATATGAGCCACATTGTCATTCTCTTCTCTTCACTGTCATCCTCATCATCAGTGTAGATTAACAAGTCCTCGACAACAGCATCAGCAGAATCTTCTCCATCCTCATCAGAGCTCTCAGTACTTTCTTCAGTCTGCTGATTCTCTTCTCTAGTTTTTCTTATCATTGAGACACCTTTGTCTCTCACACATACCAAGAAGCAGCTGATCTGTGTGAGCAAAGTAGGAATTTCTTTGGACAGTCTTCTTTACTATCTTCTTTTCTTCACTGTTCAGATGTCTCATAAACTGCAGTGACTGGAAGACATTCTTTGAACCGTGTCTGACAAGGGTGCAGCTTGATGTGGAACTACATTGGAGCACTGAACTTCAAAATTATAATGACAACTCTTTATAGCTCCTGACTGTGTCTTGATGATGCCACATACAGCCTAAGTATCCAACTCCATAAAGTATGCCACCTTGACACTCACGTTGGACCTGGTTCAAGAGCAGCCAAGTCATCATCAACCACACCTGTGATCACTCCTTTGCAAATTCTGTACAAGTATTTCTGGTCCCAGGACAGATCCTCTGCCACCTTGTCATTCAGAGCAGGGAAATCAGTGAAACTGACTGGCTGGAAAGCAACAACTGGCAACTCAGACAGGGGATTCTTCATTTGCTTGTCAATGGGACCTCTCCAATGCTCAGGACCACTTGGCTTACCGTCATAGTGGTAGATAACAGCCCGGAATGGCAGCTCATTTCCATGAAGCTGACATAAGAAATAATGGACTGGATGACCAAGCAACATTTCAAGATGATGAATGACTCCAGTGTCAGCTCCGACATTTACTTTGGTTTCGTCACTACCAACACATACAACAGCTGCTGAGTTAGTTTCTGTTCCACCAGAAATGTATAGATAGTCTTGGCAATCTCCTTTCCATGGCCTGACTTGTGAGTCACATGAGTGAGATATTCAGTGCCAGGCTCCACCATGATGACGTAATGATCTTTCACCACTATCTTTGGACTCCATTTCTTGGTCTTCTCATTCTTTGTCATTACACGAGTGGACGTCTTCTTACCATCAAAATACAGTGATGTGATATTTTCCAAGTTTGTTGCTCATTTTCTTGCCTCTCCATTCGGTATTTGTGTCTGGCATCTCGTAACTTCTGTGGTCCAATAACTTGACTTTTGGCATCCTTGGTGATAATGCCATAGTCCATTAAGGTGGCGGTAGCAATGGCAGCTCCAGTATAATCACTGATCAAGTTAGTTAATGTTTATAAATACTGCAGAGTACATAGATACAGTACATAAAACACTGCACTGCGCTACTCAGTAATTGACATTTTCAAAACTTTAATTCGCAAATGCTGTAGGCTAAACCTCATCCAATCATCTTCATATTTGGCACTGAATCTAAGATGTATATAAGGAACAATGCATGAAGAGTGAAGCTTTGACCAAAACTTCAATTCTCCCTAATGCACCTGTAAATTATGGCAGGAATAGTAGTTCAGCTCTAGTGAGTACACGTTCACTGCAGTTAGGCTTGGGTACTAAGATCAGAACACTTTCTGCCATTACCCTTAGCATCCACCTTCATTATCTGCCCTCAACCAACACACTCAGCCACTACGCTCAGTCCTCACCCTCATCAGACACACTAAACCACCGTTCTTATTCACTTCTCTCAGGCTTCCATTTCCACCCTAAGCCTACACTACTCCCAATTACCACATTTAGTCACTGCCCTGAATTACAACCGTTGCACAGCATGCCCAACCAAAATCCTCAGCATCATCCCTAAGCCTCCACTCTCAGCTACCTCCACATACAGCCTCCACCCTCAGGCCAAATTGTCAGCCACCATCCTGAGTAACAGCATACACAAACAATCATCATTATCAACCCTCAGCCTCCACCTTAATTCTCCACCCTAAATGCCCACTCACAGATTTCACCTTCAGTCACCATCCACAGCCCACAACCTCGGTCGCTATCCACTGTCTCATCTCAGCTTCCTTCCTCAGCCAACTCAACTCTTACTACTAACTCACAGGCATAAATCGTGACCAAGTTATTGCTGCTTTCTGAAGCAATTTCTGTGTCCTCCACATTCCTCCTAATTTGCCTCGTTCATCACCATTATAATGTTGGGAAAATTTTACATTAGTGTTGTAAAGTGACTCCGCAGTTTCTAGCGCCACTTTTGTTGAGCTCTCATCTTGCTCCTCCCTCTCCACTCTTCTTCTGCTCTCTCTTTCTCTTACCTCTCCCAGTCTCGTTTCATCTTTCAAAAAGAAACTGTTTCATATCCTGATATTTAAGAACCTTCGGGTATGATGCGTCTAGCAGTTCTCAAATATTTTCTTCCTATAACGCTACTGTTTGGTGATCGCTTGTTAGGTTATTATTAAAAATGCTGTGATACATGCTTGCTACAGCTTCAAAAGCAGGGCCTGTTGAAGACAAATAATCTCATTGTTTTAATAAACACATTCAATTCAATTCAAAAGTCTATGGATTTGGCGAAGCAAGAAGTGTAAAATGCACCCATATTTACTGATTAAGATTTAGAGTTTACTGAGTAAAGATATGTAGAGATTGAATGAGAAATAATTCAAATATAATACATGACTGAAATAAAACCAGATTGCAAGCTAATTCATCTCACGCACATGTGATAATTATTTTAAGTTCAGCATCGGACTAATCATATAAAGAATCGTCACACAAAATATTAAAACCCTTCAGAAATATCAAAGTGTGCAACTCATTAACACACAAACATGATTATTATTATTATTATTATTATTATTATTATTATTATTATTATTATTATTATTTTTATTATTATTATTATTAGATTCGCCGGGACTGTCCTGGCCCGGGTTTTTTGCAGATGGTGACCCGGCCTTGACTCCCTGTCACGGGAGTGTCTTGAAAGGCATGTCAGCTGCTCAGCAGCGGCGATGTCAGGAAGGGCAGAGGAAGCAATAACTACAGGGTCCTTTTGGAGCCACACCCCAGCTTTAGGCCACAGCCCGAGAGCTGGGGAAGTTTAAATTCATGATGATTGGTGCACAGGAAGCTTGCTAGTGGGCGGTAGTGTTTTTAGTTTCTAAATTTCGTTCTTGAAACGTGATCAAGTTGGATAATTTTGTCGTAGTCTTCTGCATGCTCTTTTATGTCCTTAAGCATTTATTGAGTGCTGCGTAGATGAGCAGGCTCGTTATTGTAGAGTTCTTGGCAAAACATTTTATAAATAACAAAAAAGGCACAATACCGTGACTAGAACAATACACACACAACCCACACATATAAAAGAGACGGTGGAAGGGGTATTTATAGGCAGGCAGACAGGGGAGGGTACAAGAGAGTGGGGTAATAATGGAGTAAGTAGTGGAAGTGGTAGTAGTAGTAATAGTAGTAGTGGAGACAGTCATATTCTAGGAAAGGAGCACTGCAATGAGGCTAGCGGCCCGCAAGGGTGGGACGAGAACACAGAGGGAGGAAAGACGAATAAAATGAAGGACAAATACAAGGCTAAAGAAAAGAAAGAAAGGAAAACCCATAGGAGAAAAAAGGAGAAGGGGGAAGAGATGAAAGGGGATCTCTGTAACCTTCTCACTACCGTCGCTTTTGACACTGCTCACCTGAATTCACAAATGCATTCCTCTAAACTACAGAACAAACTACAACGTCTCATCTCAGATAGCCCTTGGTCTAAATTCTCCCTTACCGACTGTGTTACTAATCTGTCTTCTGTCACACTCTCCCAACATGAGCTTGAACTGCTTGGTTTTGGTCTTTCCTTTGCCACTTCACCTGCCCCTCGCGCTGGTATTGACATGATTAGCTCTTTTGACTCTTTTCGCCAGTCTCGCTCGCGTAATAATAATCTTCCTGATTACCCCACTCTCTTGTACCCTTCCCTGTCTGCCTGCCTATAAATACCCCTTCCACCGTCTCTGTGTGTTAGTGTGACTTTGTAAATGGTCCAAGTCGGGCCGAAACGTCGTCGTAAGCTCCTCTCTTTTATATGTGTGGGTTGTGTGTGTAAAACATTTTATCACTGTAATGGTCAGTTGTGTAGAACCTGATGCCTTGCCATTCTGCGAACATAGGCTCTTCTTTAGCAGTGGCGGTGACAGTCACAGGTGAGCTGTCAGTGGTGACATTTGTAGGAGTGGCGGTAGGTGGAATGTCAGTAGTGATTTCTTCAGCAAGTGGCAATGTTTTTGCTCTCTTGGCTGGTGGTTGGTGCGATTGGAATGAGGTCGTTGATTGGTCCGTTTCCGTAGTGGAGGAAGTCAATGGTAGCATCTCACTTGTGGGATTTTGAGAAGATTCATCACATGTAGATGATGGTGGTGGTGGGGCTGCTTGAGAGTAACATTCGGGTGATGAGACATTGTTGATCTTTGAGGTGAGCTTGAGTATCTCAGAAGAAGGAGAATCCGGGAATGTAAAATTGGGCATATTATTTAGCCTGAAGAGTTTGTTGATGACAGTGTTGAAGGATCCTGGTTTAGCCATATTGTGCATATGAGCGTATATCATACAGTAGTGGATGAGAAGTTTGGTGGTATCTGCCTGTAATTTGGTGAATACGAGGTCCAGCCTTGCTGGTTAGTCTCCTCTTTTTTTTTTCCTTGTGTCCCTAACATATTGGTACAGGAAGCTTTCCAGCACCTCCAAAATCTTGGCTCTCATCGTCTCATGCTCCTAATGTGGCTTCAAATTATCTCAGTCTGTCTCCTTGTGATTGAAATCCCATATTATGCGCAAATTTGCCTTGATTACGTGGGTCCTTCTGGCCACCTCTGCCTGTGTGGCCACCATTGATCTGTTGCTCTCATCGTATTCTTATCGTAGTCTCCTGCTGTTCGGTGACCGATTGTACATCACTGCTATCGTCACTTTTGGGCCTCCAGTTAGAAGTGTTCCTACGATGCAGTCATGCACTACTCCTCTGACTAGTACTCCCATTTTTTCAAAACTCCATTCTTCCCCCACTCTTTCCTCAGGATCTGATATCAGACGAGAAGATTGCATCTGTTATCACCCCAGTGAGCTCTGTTTCTCTGAGTGCTATGATGCTGCAGTAGTTCTTCATTTCCTCTAGTCACTCTTATTTTTTTATTCCTCTTCCCGTTTAGTTTCCTTTTATATCTCTGTGTCCGATTTAAGTATCTCCTTTGTTGTTTCCCTTATCATCTTCCGAACGTCCCGATGGCCTGATATCATTTCCTCAAGGGGTTTCTTTACTCTTTTCCCTCCAGTCCTCTCACTGTCCGCCAATGTTCCTGCACCCAGCACCTTGTTCCTATCAGTTCTCACCTCTATATTGTTTCAGCACTTCTAGCTCATGCTCAAGGATCTGTAGCAACACCTCGTAACTCCCACATCTTGATCTATGTAGATATCTTCTCCAATGAGTTGCAAAACTCACCTTATTTTCCCCCCCACTCTCGCTCCATTGTGCTCTTGATCCTTTCTACCAATAATTCTTTATTGTGCCAGCCATCCCCAGTACCCTTGCCTCATTGTCCTGCCATTTTTTGTGTGGGGGGAGGGGTTAGTTAGAGTGTGGTAGTGTCAGTTGGTGTGTGTTAGTTATTTTTTGGTCATAGGCACTTGTCGATTAGACACTTGGCTTTTTTGTGTGTGTGTGTGTCTGTGGTTTCAGGGGTTGATTCATAGCTCCTGGCCCCGCCTCTTCACTAGTCACCACTAGGTCAACTCTCCCCGCTCCCTGAGCCTTATCGTACATCTTCTTACAGCTATGTACGGATCCTGTCTCCACTACACCACTCAGAATATTCTACTTTCTGACAACTCTATGACTGAAGAAATACTTCCTAACTTCCCTGAGGCTCATATGAGACTTCAACTTCTAATTGTGACCCCTTTTTTTCTGAGTCCCATCTCTGGAACACCCTGTCTCTGTTCACATTGTCAATTCCTCTCAGTATTTTATATGCTGTTATCATGTCCTTCCCCTCTCTCTTTACATTCCTCCAGTGTCGCCAGGTCGCTTTTCCTTAATCTCTCCTCGTAGGACATGCCCCTTAGCTTCGGGACTAGTCTCGTTGCAAACCTTTGCACTTTCTCTAATTTCTTGTCGTGCTTGATCAGGTGTGGGTTCCAAACTGTTGCTGCATACTCCAGTATGGGCCTGACGTACACTGTGTACAGAGTCCTGAACGATTCCTTACCGAGGAGTGGGAACGTTAATCTTAGATTTGCTAATTGCCCAAATTATACAGCAATTATTTGGTTGACGTGCGCTTCAGGAGATGTGCTCGGTATTATACTCACCCCAAGATCCTTTTCCTTGAATGATTTTTGCAGTCTTTGGCCCCCTTAACTGTACTCTGTCTGCTGTATTTTTTCCGTTCCCTAATGTTCATGACATTTCATTTGGTGGGGTTAATCTCTAGGAGCCAGTTGCTGGACCAGGTTTGCAGCCTGTCCAGGTCCCTTTGTAGTCCTGCCTGATCCTAATTCTTTATAAATTCATCTCATTAGTTTCACATCGTCTGCAAACAGGGACGCTTGAGTCTATCCCTTTCTTTTATGTCATTCATATACACTAGAAATGGGGTTGCACAGTGGTCAGTCCGAGGATTGACCCATGTGGAAAACCGCTCGTCACCATGACTTGCTCATGTCTTCCCGTCAGGTATTCTCTGATCCATTGCAGTGCTTTCCCTATTATCCCTTCCTGGTCCTACAGCTTTCGCACTAATCTCTTGCGTGGAATTGTGTCAAAAGCCTTTCCACAGTCCAAGAAAATTCAGTCTACCCACCCCTCTCTCTTTCACTCTCTCTTGTCTTACTGCTGTCACCTTGTCATAGAACTCCAACAGGTTTGTGACACAGGATTTCCCTTCATTGAAACCATACTGGTTGTCTTACATAAGCTTATTTCTTTCTAGGTGCTTCACCACTCTTCTGATAATCTTCTCCATTACTTTGTATACTATGCATGTCAGTGACACCGGTCGGTAGTTTAATGATGCGTGTATTTGTCCTTTCTTAAAAATTGGGACTTCATTTGCTGCCTCCGTGCCTCAGGCATTCACCCTGTTTCAATAGATGTTTATGGTTGTTAATGGTACACAGAGCACCTCTGCCCCTTCTCTCAGGACCCATAGAGACATATTGTCCGTCCCCATCGCCTTTGAGGTATCTAGTTCACATAGCAGCCTCTGTGTGAGATTGTGTATGTACTCACCTTGTTGTGATTGCAAAATTCGATTCATAACTCCTGCCCCTACGTCTTCTTTGGTTACTACTAGGTTTACTCTCTCTGTCGTCAAAACAACTTCAATCTGCAGGATTGTCCATTTCTTGACAACTCCATGACTGAGGAAATACTGCCTAACATCCCTGGTGTGTATGTGCGTGCGTGCGTGCGCGCGTGTGTGTGTGTGTGTTTGTGTGTGTGTGGGTGTGTGTGTCTATGTGTCTGTGGGCCTGTGTGCGTGAGTGTATATGTATGTGTATGTGTGCATGCATGTGTACTCACCTGTTTGTGGTTGCAGGGGTCGATTCATAGCTCCTTACCCCTCCTCTTCACTGATTGCTGCTGGGTCCTCTCTCTCCCTACTCCATGAGCTTTATCATACCTCGTCTTAAAGCTATGTATGCTTCTTGCCTCCACTACGTCACTTGCCAGACTATTCCACTTCCTGACAACTCTATGACTGAAGATATACTTCCTTACATCTGTTTGACTCTTCAACTTTGAGTCTTTAACTTCCAATTGTGACCCCTTGTTTCTGTGTCCCATCTCTGGAACATCTGTCTTTTTCCAACCAGTTAATTCCTCGCAGTATTTTGAATGTCGTTATTATGTCTCCCCTAATTCTCCTGTCCTCCAGTGCCGTCAGGCCGATTTTTCTTAAGCTTTCTTCTTAGGACATTCCCTTTAGCTCTGGAATTAGTCTTGTTGCAAATCTTTGCACTTTCTCTTATTTCTTGACGTGCTTGATACTATGTGGGTTCCAAATAGGTGCTGCATACCCCAGGAAGGGCCTTACGTAGACTGTATACAGAGTCTTCAAGGCTTCCTTGCTGAGGTATCTGAACGCTATTCTCAGGTTTGCCAGGTGCCCATATGCTGCAGCAGTTATCTGGTTGATGTGCGCCTCAGAAGATGTGCTCGGTATTATACTCACCCCAATATCCTTTTCCTTGAGTGAGGTTTGCAGTGTTTGACCACCTAGCCTGTACTCTGTCTGGGGTGTTCTTTGCCTTTTTCCCGATCTTCATGACTTTGCATTTGGCTGGGTTAAATTCAAGGAGCCAGTTGCTGGACCAAGGTAGCAACCTGTCTGATCGTCATCCTATTTAATTGTCCTCATTAACTTTACATAATCTGCAAACTGTTACACTTCTGAGTCTATCCCTTCCGTCATGTCATTCATTCACATATACCAAAAACAGCACTGGTCCCAGGACTGACTCCTGTGGAACCCTGCTCGTCACAGGCGCCGACTCTTACACCTCGTCATTACTATGACTCGTTGTTGCCTCCCTGTCAGGTACTCCCTGATACATTGCAGTGCCCTTCCTGTTGTGCGTGTCTGGTCCTCCAGCTTTCGTACTAATCTCTTGTGAGTAACTGTGTCGAATGCCTTCATGCAGTCCAATAAATGCACTCTAACCACCCCTCTCTCTCGAGTGTTACTTCTGTTACCTTGTTATAAAACTCCTGTAGGTTTGTGAAACAGGACTTTCCTTCCCTGAATCCGTGCTTGTTGTCGTTTAAAAGTTTGTTCCGTTCTAGGTGCTCCACCACTGTCCTGATAATCTTCTCCATGACTTTGCATACTATACAGTGACACAGGTCTGTAGTTTAGTGCCTCGTGTCTGTGTCCTTTCTTAAAAATGGGGACTACATTTGCCGTATTCCGTACCTCAGGTAGTTGCCCAGTTTCAATGGATGTGTTGAAAATTGTTTAGTGGCACACACAGCGTCTCTGCTCCCTCTCTAATGACCCACGGCGAGATGTCCAGTCCCACCGTCTTCTTCACCTCCTCCTCAGTTGTGTGTATTTCATCCATCACTTGTTGGTATATTCCTTGCTGATATACCACCCTATTCTGACTTCCCGGAGTCCTTTCTGTCTCCACCGTAAATACTTCCTTAAACCTCATGTTGGGTTCCTCACATATTTCTTGGTCGTTTCTTACAGCTGACAGTACCTAGAACCCACACCTGACTCCCATACCACATATAGGTGAATACTTGTGTATACCTAGAGAATACCTGGAGAAGGTTAGGTACATTGTAGGGAGGTAAAAGAATGAAGAAACACTGCTGTAGGCCCAGTGACCTATGCCAGGAACTGCAGATAACATCCTGAAGATTATCTCCCTCCCTCTCTCTCTCTCTCCTCTATGACAAGATAATCGGGGGTCAACACCCCCACGGCCCGGTCTGTGACCAAGCACTGGAGATCATCCAACTCGTTGTGATGTTGTCATGGCGTCGTAACTCCACCTCTGTTTCTTCACTATATTGCTATTTACTGTGCTTTTTTCGTCAGTCACACACTGATTTGCACTTGATTCACTTTCTCTTCATGTCAAACCTTATGATCACATGTGGCAACACTGCCTACACCACCCTGGGCCTGTGACTGTCTCGTCTGCCATCAATATTACTTTCAAGTTGTCTTATAAAATTGTGTCTCTCACCTCTCTTTTCTGATTTGTAATTCGCTTCAGGGGTTGTTCACTGATGCTGACACGTATCCCTGCAGTGTCCTTGATAGGCCACAATGTTGATAGACCACTAATGTTGAAGAAATATACACATGTGCATCATTTGAGTATTTTTATTTATAGACGTTTTGCCAACCAGTGGTTTTATCTATTCAATACAGGAACATAATGTGAAAAATTATGTACAAAAGATGAGATAATCAATTACTCAGCCTTGGAGTTGGTGAAGAGCACCGTAGTTTTGAAGGAACTGAAGGAGAGTCATGGAGCGTGGCTCTCGTGTATATGAGTCAGGTGAAGTAAGTGCAGGAAACGAAGGCATTTTCACTTGTATGTGGGATTTCCCTGTGCAAGTAGGGTATATCCAAGGAATGGATATAACCTCTGGAAATTAACATAGCTTTCAAATGCAACAAACAAGTAATATTTAAAATAAATTTATAAATTTTGGTATATAACTAATATACATAAATATATACGTTATGAATTAAATAGTACAAATAAAAAAAAATCTTCCTCGCAGCAAACACAAGCATTCAGTCATGGTGTTGTAATGATATATTTCAACTGCATATTGTGAGATCAGAGTTCAAGTGAGCAGACTCTCAAGCAGCAGCTCACCATTATAGCCTATGCGATATGCATTGATTTTGCCACAATCACCATTAGAAATCGTTCCAATAATGAGTCCTCTGTCTATTCGAGAATATTTTCTATTATAGCGTTAGCTTCTTCAGAAATTGTACCCAGTGTTAATGTAAAATTTGGGATAAGCAACTAAAACTTAAACAAATATAATAAAAGGATATTAAAACAAAAACTAACTCCCAAAAGCTGCACTGACTGGCGGGTGTAAGTGAACTGCAGAGTCAAAAGACGCTTTTACCGACAAAAAAAAAGTGTGTTGAAAAGGAAAGAAATCCTTAAAAGAGAAATAGTATTAGTCAGTAAATCATTGACATAAGCAGCGTCCACTAGACATTTGGACGCTGATTATACAGCAGGTAAAGTTCCTGGTTTCTGCTGTAAAGCAAAAAAGTGAAACAACTTTATTTTCACTTTCAAATGCATATAAAAGCCTGAAAACATGTTTACACTCTCATATATTAATTAAACAATATAGCTAGGACTAAAAAAATCATACACATTACTTACCTTAAATATTTTCGTCCTTAGCTTATAATGATGGAGAATATATTTACTGTAGGAAGTCTAAATAAATGAAGAATAAGTATAATTGAAAACATCTGCATTAGAAAACACCGTAAAGTGAAGTAAAGTGGGGCCCCTGTACTACATTCACACTGGCTTTAAGTATTACGACTCGCTCGCCATAGGTTCAAACCTCACCCGTTCCGTGTTTTTTTTCACAATTCATTAAGAAATATGTCTTCCTTTTTTCAGTTTGGTCGTATTTTGTTATATGAAAATAAAACTAAACATTTTAACAGTTCAAAAGATTTTTCTAACTAGGGAGAGACAGAAAAAGAAAAAAATACTTCCCCCATGTGCTCATGTTTCCTGTGTCATGCTCAGGTGTGTCATGCTCAGGTGTGTCATGTTCAGGTGTGTCATGCTCAGGATGTCAGGTTCTTACTCGTCCATATCCAGAATAGACCAAAGAAACTTGTATTTCCTCATGCTGATAAAAAATGTCAAGCTCTGTCTTTGATTCTACGAATTTCTTTCAAAGTTTGTGAATTCTATTTTTCCTGCTCCTTATTGCTCCTTGCGTGCTGAAAAAGGAACGCGAGAGCCTTTGAAGAAAATTGTCAAAGAGGTGACATCAAGAGACAAGGGAGAGGGAAAACATTATTACTTTAGTCATTTATTTTGGAACCAACACATGAATATATTCCTAATAGTAAAAACTCATCACTCTGGAAGAGGTAGCCAGCCTTGAAGAAGAGATAATAGCTTTAAGACGAAGGCAACTATCTCAGTCTTATAGACGTCACAAAGAGTCACGCTGCTATATTAATCAATATATAATTTCGTCTACCTCCTGCAATTTATTATAATTATTATGAATATAATAAATAAAGGCTTGAAATGGTAAAAATTTATTAGTTTTAAATTAGTATTTTACAGCTTAAAAAATATATCAGATGTATGGGAGGATATTTTTTTTTGTGTTAAAGGTGGTTGCGGTGGTGCATGGTGGTGGTTGTGGTGATGGCGGTGTATGGTGGTTGTGGTGGTAGTGCACGGTGATGGTTGTGGTAATGGCGGTGTATGGTAGTGACAGTGGTAGTGTTGCATGAGGTGGGTGATTATAATGTATGGTGGTGATGGCAGTGGTAGGGATACATTACAAGGATGAAGTCTAAAGGTGGTTGCAGTGGCGGTGATGCATGACGGGGTGGTGATTGCTGGTATATGATAGCCAAGCAAACGTAATCATTTACGACTCGCATACCTCTCACTGTATTAGAGTAAGTGTTGTTATTAGTGAGCATTGTCTCACCAGGGTGAATGGTTGCGTCAAATTATATTTGCCTCTAAATTAATCTTTGTTAATAACACACTAATATAATAATTACCATTTACAATACATGTGAATGATTATGGTTAATAAATTTACTTGTATTTAGTTTAATGTAAGGTGGTTTATGTGAGCGCATTTCCCTGGCAGGAAGTGTCACCTCAGTCACTGCTTCAACGAGAAAATAAGTCTTGAAGGTTTTTCCTGTTACTGTCCCAGGTGATGTTTGCTTCAGTTTCCGGCTAACATTCAACACATACTGTTTGATAAATTTATTATATTAATAAAGTAATAATATAATATTATATAATATTTCATATTTTAACAAGATTTAATTAGAAATTTATATATGGAAATTTTTTAAAACATTTAGAATTTTTGCTGATATTTTTTAATGGATTTCTAATGTTGCATATCTAATATTATCAGTTTTCACTGACTTAGATGTGATATTAATTTAACTGTTTCATATTTTAACAAGATTTAATTAGAAATATATATATGGAATTTTTTTTAAAATTTAGAATTTTTTCTGATATTTTTTAATGAATTTCTAATGTTGCATATAATAATATTATCAGTTTTCTCTGACTGATGGATATTGATGGACTAATTTATCTCCAAACAGCTACTGATGCCTTTCTTGATTTTATTCATCTTTATTAGATTTTAACTCTATTATTTTCATACTTTGATCATGTTTACCTTATTATGAAGAATTAAGAATATGCTATACTTCTATTGAGATTATGTTCTTTCTGACTTCCACATTGTAGATGATGTATTTGCTCTCTGCCACATAACGTTAGTCTCTTCCAATCTTTTCTTGATGATCTGAATAATCTTACTTCATGTATCAAGTTTAAAGCTGACTGGCTTTAATTAATGATCATATCCACAGCTCTCTGGGAAGCTTTTCTTTTTCTCGTCTACTGCAAGCCTATGTACGGTGGTACAAACATTCATTGATTTTCCAGCCAAACCCTGCAGTTAGGTTGACGTTTCTGACGTCCTGGAATGCTGTTAAATCACAAATGAGAGAGAAAATAGCTGATAAGACAAAAAGACAGAGAGGAGGGAAGAGAAGCAGCAGTAGAAAATAAGATAAGATAAGATAAGATTTCTTCGGATTTTTAACCCCGGAGGGTAAGCCACAGGATAACCAAGAAGAGTCAGTGCGTCATCGAGGACTGTCATGTTTATTTCCATTTGGGTTCCTATAATCTTGTCCCCAAATGCGATTCCAACCAGTCGACTAACAACCAGGTACCTATTTGCTGCTAGGTGAACATGACAACTGGTGTAAGGAAACACGTCGAAATGTTTCCACCCGCCGGGAATCGAACCCGGGCACTCCGTTTGTGAAGCGAGAGCTCTAGCCACCAGACCACCTGAAGAAGGAGCGGTAGTAGTAGAGCAACAGTGGTCGAAGAAGTAATGCGGAAGTAACAACAGCAATCGTAGTGGTAAAACAAGTGGTAGAAGTACTAGTAAAGAAGCAGAAGTTATTGCGCCCTCAGAAAAGGACTCAATAAATATTATGTATTTGTTGGTTTTTCATATAAATTTATATTCCAGATTTTTTTGCTAATTAATATCTAAAACGAAAATTTCATGCTTTAAGGTATTATTTGACTAATATTATTAGCTTATGTATGTTGGTAGGATGTAACAACTACACAACTCATTGTGTTCGTTGAAAGAGATTGTGTGCAATGGACTCTACTAAATAGCTATCAAGCTTGTATAACCCAGTTATATACTGTATTCCTTTCATGTTTCAAGAGGGAAGATCAATTAAGTTTCTTTCCATGACAGAACTGTTTGGTACAATAATCTGGGCAGCAAACAGTTCTGTCATGGAAAGAAACATAATTGAATCTTCCTCTTGAACTGAAAGATACAATATAACTCAAATTATGGGTTATACAAGCTCGTCATTTATTAGATCCATTGTACACAATCTTACAAACAACACTGCTATACAAAATCACAGGATTGCTCATCATGCCAAGAGGGTTGATGGATTGGTGACGCTCGACCAGTGTCTACGCTCGACCAGTGTCTACGCTCGACCAGTGTCTACGCTCGACCAGTGTCTACCCTCGACCAGTGTCTACGCTCGACCAGTGTCTACGCTCGACCAGTGTCTACGCTCGACCAGTGTCTACCCTCGACCAGTGTCTACACACCAAAACTTCATACCAAGTCAATTGTGAATGGTTATATAACGCGTTTAACTGTTAGTGTACCATACAGTGACAGGCACACAAGATTACTAGATAACATAAGGAGAGGTTAAAGGGTATTAGTATAAATTAGAAATTTAGATCATAGAAATATTATCGGAAAGGTATAGAAGATTCCCTAGTAAGGCATATTAACCGACACTGAGGTGAATAGTAGACAATATTTAGTAAGAGACACTTCTGAGTACCTCGGTAGTATATTCCACTACCCCAGAGCAGGACATTTAAACGGATAAAGAACACATTCTATTCCTTTCTTTTATTATTTAAAAACGTTACTCAGAATAACAGCAATCCATGTGTATAGTATCCAACGAGAAACGTATTTTCTCAAACCACATGACCTGTTATAAACGACTTGAAAAAGCTTGTGGCTGCCTATTATATCTTATAATTTTATACTTGACTTCTCAGAAACCTTCCTACCCCATATGGGGAGTAGGGGGATGGTGGTAGAGTTGGCACCGACAACTGACCACATTCTAAGGAAAACCGTGGCCGGTGACACATCCGCATTACGCTACTCTGAGAATTCAATCTCCCTGCTTTAGTTGCTCTCTTGCAACATTGCAAAGCTTCTGATGACGCAATGAGAAGTGTGAAAAGTACTTTAGCTAAAGATTTCCACCCCCGTGGCTTATCTTGCATAGTTAAGATCGCCCGTCTGCGATTGTTTGCTATATATATATATATATATATATATATATATATATATATATATATATATATATATATATATATATATATATATATATATATATATATATAATGTCGTGCCGATTAGGTAAAACTTGCGATTTTGGCTTAAATAGCAACGCTCACCTTGCCATATAAGACAAGTGAAAATTTGTGTATGCAATAATTTCGCCAAAATCATTCTGAACATAACGAAAAAAATATATTTCATTGTGTGTTTGTTTATTATTAAATTAATGTTAACGTATCTAAAATATATTTAGTTGGTAGTCAAGGTAGGTTTTCAAAGTTTCTCTTGGTACAAAATTATAAATTCTTACATTAACATAAATGAAAAAAAAATATCTTTAAACGTATAAGAGAAAATTTTAGAAAGGACTTAATTTTAGATGAGTTCTTGCTAATTGCCCAGTTTATATATATATATATATATATATATATATATATATATATATATATATATATATATATATATATATATATATATATATATATATATATATATATACTCTAGGTGTAAGACGTAGCAGCAAGATGTACCTATCTTCTTAGAGGATTCCGTTTCGCTTCTGTTTGCCAGCCACTGGCAAATAAAGTCTAGCTCTTAGTGAACTTCAACATACATTTCATTTGACGATTTTTCTAAAAAGATGTATCATTAGCACTTGACAATCAAGCTGACAGTGAGTGAGATTGGGTAAGCAGCTGCAACTTTCTTCAGCAGTGGCGTCGTGAAGGGCAAGTGCTGAAGTGATTCAAAACTAGAAATGGTGGGCGGCAATTTTAAGTCATGTCAGGGTTTGTCATGTCAGGGTTTGTCATGTCAGGGTTTGTCATGTCAGGGTTTGTCATGTCAGGGTTTGTCAAGGCAGGGTTTGTCAAGGCAGGGTTTGTCATGGCAGGGATTTACCGAATTTTTAACATAAATTTCGTTGATGCTAATAAGTCTAAAACGAAAGATTGTTTGGAAGAAGCAATGCAGAAAGCTTTCGAATTCCTGAAGTGAGTTCCGTTCTTGATTTAAATACTGTAGAGTCCGGATTTTAACGTATTTTTCGTTGTGCATGAAGATGCTGGTGACTTAAGAATTGTATGTTATTCTCTGGTAAGTTGTCTCGGTATCAGAAGAATTACATCACTATATAGAAGGAGGTACGTACTCCCTTCATATTTCCTCTTCTTTCATCCACAGCAGAAAGAAATAAATAAATTCAAGATGTGTGAGATGATTTCTATGTTTTCAGCAATTCTGTGTGATAATATTTTACCCGAAAAAAGAATATATCTTGATGGATGACATGGTATCTAGATCATTTATAAAGGAGTAAAAACCAGAAAAAATATAGGTAACATAACATCGTATTTCAAAGATCAGTCACATTCTAAGTGCGATACCACAACCCTCAAAGTATGTATTTTAAACAAAATTCATTTCTATGTTAAATTTAAGATGAATCAGATAGGTTCCAGTCTGGGAGCCCAGTGGGCACCCAGACTAGACTATGGTGGGCACTGCCCTCCATGGTCTAGATTCCGTTAGTGAGGTTATCTTTAAAGAAGTCGATTTTACTTGTGTTCAGTCAAAGATTATTAATTATTTATCCACAGTGAGTTTTGCAATCACAAGTACAATTATTTATGTTAATGTATTGCAATTCGTAAGAATTATTCATATAAATCCTAAAACTTAGCTCTGGTTTCTAATTTGTGGATGTCGTAGGAGCATAGACGCTGAAACCTACTCCACCAGTAACATGAGATCAATGCAGATAACATAGGAAACACACATATACAAACAGATGGAAATCAACAACAGGTTTCAGAGTCTTTGCAGCACGAAATAACTAGGCTTGCCTGGCTGTCCATCATTGTCAGCACTGTGTCGTATTGCGGTTCATTTGCATGCCTTAACATGATGTATACCCCACTCAAGGGCGAAGGAGGAGATCCATCTAAATGATACGAACATTGCTGCCCTCTTAGGTTACGGTGGCATCCCATCACATCTAGACTGAATGTAATCATATTGCCTCATAATTTGCAGACTAATGTTTGAACTAGCTTGCTGGTAAATATACTACTGTAAGTCATAAATTGTACTTTGTTTCTTAGAGATGATTAACATCATACCAATCTTACTTGTTCTGAAGCTCAATAGCTGAGTTTTACACAATAATTATGTAATAATGTAATCGTATATGACAAGACTTTCTCTACGGCTTTTATATAAAGGTTTTAGTTTCGCTATGTAATGGGGGCTTAGCATGAGTCTCTGGGAGTGAGAGTGAATGATGTACGCCAACATTCTGGAATGTCTATAAGGTGTCTGAATGCGACATTCATTCACTCTCTTTTGCAAGTAAAATACCTTAATGTATATGATAACAAATAGTAATATGTCAAAGGTTCGCCCAGTGGTGGGAAGTGTGTGGACAGCTAGTTTGTTCCTTAGATAAGCCCAGTGGTGGGAAGTGTGTGGACAGCTAGTTAGTTCCTTAGATAAGCCCAGTGGTGGGAAGTGTGTGGACAGCTAGTTAGTTCCTTAGATAAACATTAAAAATAACTTATCTTTCCATCTTTTATAATATGATAACCCACATTTTTTTCGAAGTATAAGATGTTGCATGTACGATTTTTAGTAACATTCATTATTTTTGGGCCAATTGTGGAGAAAGCTAGTGCAAAGAATGTGTACATTCACGTGATTCTTCATTACCCACTTTCCCTTATGACTTTGGTATCTAGCTTTCCAGATATTCCACAACAAACAGGTAAATGTACTAGAAATTAAGTTAAATATATTATTGTGATTTAAGGAAATTTTGGCGTTACTTTTCGTTTATTTTGATTTTAAATGTGTATTTAAATATATTTAAATCATAAGCTATCTTTCACCAAGGTAAGGTAACCCAACAAAGACACACTTTCAACATCATTCATTCAACAGCCGTCTTGCCTGAACTGAATGTAACTTTGCTCTAGTTTTAACATTATATATCAGGTTATAAAAACGTCTTTGTCAACTATGATCTTCCACTCATAAGGAAAACTCCAGGATGCTTCAAGCCAACACACTTACCCCTTCCCTCCAACCTTCCTTGAACCTTACTTCCTAAATGTGTTTCCTAACATTACCTTAATCTGTTGGATTCCTAATCGACTGATAAACAACTGTCAACTTCTGAACAACTGTCAAGTTACAGCTCAACAAGGAGGAGGAAGAGAAGGCCAGAAGACAGAACCGGAGGAGGGAAGTGGAAGAAGAGAGTTGTAGCAGTAGTAGTAGAAGGAGCAGCAGCAGTAGTAGTAATAATAGTCGTAGTAGTAGTAGTCGTGGATATAGTAGTAGTAATAATAATAATAGTAGTAGGAGTACTACTAGTTGTAGAAGCAGTAGAAATGTAATAATAATAGTTGAAGTTGTGAAGGAGAGGTAAAAGTAGTGTTAGTGTATAAGTGGAAGAGAATAGAAGAATATTATAGAACTACTGGCTCATTGTCCACTAACTCATACAAATGCAGAATTGAAAAGTAAAGAGATGGTAAAGAAAATAACAAGTATAGGTAGTGGTAGTAGTAGTATTGGTGATGCAGCAATCATAACAGTTAACAGTAGAAAGTGTATTAACAGTGAAAGAATTAGTAATAGTAACAGTAGAACGTCGAGTAGAGAGTTTGCCTGTGTCGTGAGTGGACATTCTTAATGAGTTCTCAGTAACATGTTAGCCAGGTCTTCTGTGCAGCTGGGGTACCTCCAGGTGAGGATGGATTCGCAGTGATCTTCATGGAGAAGGAAGTTACTTGAGAGTGGAGGAGATTTGAAAGACTGATGAACCTGTCAATAAGGGAGCATTCTTCCTCAAGGAACTCACTGCTGCAGATTCTGAGTGCGCGCAGGAAAAAGTCTATAATTATATTCTGAGTGCGCGCACTCAGAATCTGCAGCAGTGAGTTCCTTGAGGAAGAATGCTCCCTTATTGAACAAGTTTTTTCTAAACTTCACTATCCTCATCACTTCATTAAAGACTGCAGACGACGGGCATTAAACATCTTCAACACACCCAGAGAAGACACTGCCGAGAAGAGATACATAGTCCTCCCCACCAACTCCATTGCCAAACACGTTTCCAACATTTTTTCCAATACCTCATTCCGAATATCTACCTCCACATCCACCACCAAGGACATTACCAGTAACAGACAGGACAAGCTTCAATCCACTGCAGGGGTATACACATTCCCTTGTAATGATTGCAGATTATACGTCGGCGAAACATCCAGAGACCTCCAAACACGTATTTCAGAAAACCAGTACGCAGGCAGATCTGACGACCCAAGAAATGCCTGTGTTCAACACCGAAATTCACACAACCATTTAATGAACTATAGTATGTATTCGAAGTTCAGAACCACGTGATCACTAGCTCCAAGGGGCCTCTCATATGTGATGTCCTCAATGTCCGAGCTGCTTAGGGTGAACACGACGTCCAGTTTTGCTGGTTCATCCTCCCCTCTCTCTCTGGTAGTGTCCCAAACATGTTGGTGCATGAAGTTTTCCAGTACCACATCCATCATCTTGGCTTTCCATGTTTCGGGACCCCAGCATAGCTCCAGGGTTTTCCCAATCCCCATAACCAGTAACTTTGCTCTGCTCGAGTGAGCTTTTCTTGCCATCTCAGCCAGTGTGTCCACCATTGCTTTGTTGCTCTCTTCATATTCCTCTCTTGGCCTCCTGCAGTTCTGTGGTGGGATATTCATCACTGCAAAGACTACCTTATGTTCCTCAGACTGAATTGTACCTACTATGTAATCCCTTTCTCCAATGCAATCCAATCCAATGTGGTCTAGGCGGTGTTGCCACATGTGTCCCCAAGAAAGATAATAAAATGAAATCAGTGGAGGGCTGTTATGCAGGTTTCTGCATTGCATTGTAATATGCTTAGTGGAAAAGTGAGCCATAGTTTTATAAACCATGTTATAATTGTGAACCGTAATTTTATAAATATAATGTCATACATTTGTGGGCACTGAAAATTAGCTTAAACTGTAAAATGTAAGGAAGTCCTGTCGTGACTTATTTTCCAATGGTGTGTATAACGTCGGTGTGTGTGAGCGTGAGAAGTCATGCGGTGGAGCCGCATGGGTGACAAACTTGTTGGCCAGACCCAGTTTTGTACTCCTTTTGTTCATCCGACTCAAGCTATACTCTACTTTAGTGCTTACCAGTAGAGTCACCTGGACTCTGATGTGATCAGGGCCCTGTTGGTTGAGTGAGGGCTGGTGAAATTGGGTGAGATGGTGTCGGTAGGAGAGTAGGGTATGGCATGGCGTCCCCTGAGTCCTAACCTCATACTTACATGTCTGGGTTTTGTTTTGCTTTTATATCGTAGCCTGTCGGCTCCTTATGTATCTGTGTTTGGGTGTACATGCTGAGGGAAATGTGTGTGTGTTTATCTACTGTTTGTATATATTGTTAGAAGTAATAAATGTATATTTTCATAACGAGAAATTTTGCCTGAACCCTCTAATAACCAAACCATTGAAGTAGTGAACAATGGTTTAGTGCTTTCTGTTTTGATTAGGGTAGTCCTGGGTGGCTGATTTTTACATGATATTCGTATAACTTTTACATTTGCCCCTAGACAAGGCCTTAAGACGCTAGGTGCCACGTTTTCTGCTTAACACTGGCAAAGATAATGGAGATGGTATGATACACCTGATGCATCAACATGTTAGGGAAACTACCAGCGAGAGAGGAGAGGATGAGCCAGCAAGATTGGGCTTCATATTCTCATTGAGTCGTTCGGAAATTGAGGACATCACATATGAAAGGCCCCTTGGAGCTAGTGATCCCGTGATCCTTAGCTTCGAATACATTGTAAGTTACATGTGAAGAGAGAAGCAGGAGGAGTAGGACAGGAGAAGCCAGACTACAAAAGGGAAAGGGGGGTCTACACAGGTATGAGGAATTTCCTTGATGAGGTTCTGTGGGAAAGAGAACTGATGGGAAAATCAGTAAATGAAATGATGGATTACGTGACAACAAAATGAAAGGAGGCAGAGGAGAGGTTCATACCCAAGGGCAAGAGAAATAATGGGAAGACCAGAATGACCCCTTGGTTCCCAAAGGGTGTAGAGAGGCCAAAACCACTTGACTTTCTTGTATCAATTGAAATATTTCACATTCATCATACAGACAAAAGAATTGCCATTGTAGTTTTTCGACTCTCCCTCTCCACACTATAGGCACACCGAAGTTTAAACGTTTCCTTTGCCTATGTTACCACTGTAGTAAGCATTCTACACAGGCTTTGCAAACCATATGAAGAACTCTAGACTTGTCTTGCTCTCCAGCTCCACTCACAAGTAAACACGATAAGCTTGTTTTGCAAAATCTGTGATGTTTTATCTTTGGTTCTGCATATAGTAGCATGTTACAAAATGACACGATATCTATTAATAATAGATATCTCCAGTGAACACTAGAAAGGATAGCCCTTCTAGCATCCAGCCTGTTACTGGGCTTTTGCAACAAAGTCAGTATCCTGGTTCAGTTATCCGACATATTATATAGATTAAGGGGATTGCAACTGATAGGGTACTAACCAAACAGATATATTTAAAAGGTTTATTACTAAAGTGAGAAAATCTAGGGTAGTAAAGTAAATCAAATATAAAGATATTAATTAAGATATCAATTAGGTTAATTAGGAGGGTAGCTCCTACACTGCTCTCATATACAATAAGTCTGTGCTGAGGGCACATATATATAAATGACTCAGAAGTACCATCAGGTACAATGTCAATAATTACAATAATATATACAAATAATAATAAATGTGTGTATGAGTGTGCTCCGGTAACTCTAAGACTCGACTCAACCAGTGTACGACAGAACAACTTCTCATAAGCTAGCTGTACTAACAAATTGACAACCAGAACAGCTGGATTGTCCAGTAAAATGAACACTTCGCAGAACAGCAATATAACAGGCAACAGCAACACAGCGTCAGGAACAAGGAGATAGAAAATCGACCCTAACTGGGGACCATCAGTAGATCCTCCAAAACAGTCACAAAACTCCCTTTCTACTGAAACTAGGTTCAGCATAAACAATCCCAAACTGTGGCGGTGCACAGATGCCTTATCGAAGTAGGTCCAGAGCTATAGCTTGAGACCTGAGTTATCAAAGAGTGTCAAAGTGACACACAACCCAGAACAACGTCGAAAATCACTGTCTAGTCTATTCTCTGTGAACAGAGTTACACAGAGTTCTGAGAAGTATGATTCGCCTCACCAACGAATGCATACTCTACCCAACAGAGTCTAATGTCGAGACAACAAGTAGAAAAAGGAGTGAGGTGTTGACTCGACGAGGGTCAACAGGCCAGAGAGAGAGATGAAAGAGGAACAACCATCCATCTCAGGTGTGTTCAGAGACTGACTCCTCCCAGCAACTAGACGCCGGCAGCGTAACAGTCGTTTGCCAACACCAAGGCAGTTACTACACACTCTCGAGCACAACATAAAATATTACATCCTACCTAATAAATATAGCTAATTTAAATAATAGTCTAATAATAATATAAAGCAAAATATTAACGATTTAGCTATTATCGAGAATATTAGCAATATAAAATTATAGAAAATGGAAATATACATTATATACATTGAGGCCCAGTTCAAGGGGCGCAATATAGCAAAATGCATTGGGATTGTTTAAGGAGGCTACTCACGAAGAACTCAAGTTTATCTGGAAAAAATATCGTTGTTGTTACTACTCCTTTCGTTAAATATTAAATAATTTAAAAATTAAATTCTAATCTTTATTAAAACAATCTGAATATACAAATTGTCACTACATATACATATACGTACACGCGTTATGGCTACGTTCCCTGTTAATTGAGGGTACCTATGCAATATCTCACAAACTGGAGCCAATATGAAAAGTACCTACGGCTGTTTTCGAATTCATCAGCCCCAAAATTCAATAAATGCCTTCAAATATCTCTGACAACGATTTTTTTCTTGTTATCCAGTCTTGTTGATGAAGGTTTCTGTTAAAAGGGTTTTATTATATTTCTTTAGTCTGAGTTTGTGCTTATTTTAAATTTTCCTGATTTTTTATACGAAAGTTTTATGTTCACTTTGAGCTACATACATTTCAATTTGTTAACATTATTTAGCAAAACATTTCTCAAATAATAACTAGAGAACTCCTCTTCTGATCGACGTTAAACCCTAGTGCTAATTTACGATTTTAAAGCAATTACATTAAAATGGATTTTATAAAAAAATAAAAATAAAAACATTTTCTTGTAGTTTTGAAGAGAATTTGATACTGAATGTAAACACGAAAATAAAATTGGAAAAAAGAAAAGTTTGTTTTTATAGCGAGTTTTTAAAATATCGATGGAAGACTTTCCTATTTTCGGAACATTTATCAGCAACATTTTTCGTTTCTCCTATATTTCAATCTGTAACTCTTAGAATGCTTTATTCGATCAGCTTCAGATTTTCAACACTGGTGTACTCTGCCTAGGACAAAATTCCCTGGACTTCTTTTCATGCATGGTGTTCTAGGCAATGTTACTAATGTCATTCCCAGATTTTGTTTTTGTGTGATAACTAGAGGAAACCCTCTGATCGGCTTCAAAATTAGGTAAATTTAGGTAACATTTTCCTACTTTTGATCTAGAAATGTAATTGAAATATTTCACATAACTGCATCATTTTGCCTTAATGCTGGTGAGGAGCTTTTTGTCCAAGTGCTCTTGGACAAAGTTTTGATTGTGAATTAATGATAGTCATTGTGGATGTGGTTATTGCTTCACTCACTCTTGTTAGTCTGGGAGATGGTCTGTGTGATGCAAGTGCTGAATGAGACTTATTCTGAGGTGTGGGATTCAGTATTTCATGTTACAAGGAAATAGTATTCCAATGTTGATCTTGTATGATTATTATTATTACACAATTATTATTACACACAATTATCTTATGCATTATTTGTTAGTTCATGGAAGTATTTCACCACTGTGGTAACCTTTTATGACATTCTCAACAGTGATCATGAAATTACAGTTTATAATTAATATGCACCTAGTGAATAGTAAATTCATTGTTATACTTTTTACTCATCCCCTTATCTTAATAATTAAGTATGCATGTAAATACAATTTATGTAATTCAAATGAAAACTTCAATAAAATTTTAGTTAATATAAAGGAATAACTACTAATGTGTGTCGTTTTAGATCAAGAACAATTTGTTTGTTTACTTTGAAATGTCTGGTTGAGGTCACTGCCATCGTCACCCACTGGAATTAAGAAAGAACAACGTAACTATCCTGGATACGAGTGGAGTTCTATATCTACTACCATATCTATTATCTATTGCTGCCTATATCTTTACTATGTACAAATTTCACTCTCTGAGAATCTCAGATTGTTTAGATCAACAGTAATCTCACCCCGACATCATCCTCAAAATAAACCATCTTGTTATTTTCTTGTTTAATTTCATTATTCATTTCACTGTTGTTGTTCTTCACGTTCCTATCTTACCATCTTTTGCATTAATTTTCTGTCTTATGGATAATTGTTTTGATTATTAAAAAAATTATTCGAAGTTAACAAACGGACAAATGATCTAAGAAAAATTGAACAAACATGTGAACTGAAGCAAAGTTTCTCTAACACACCTCTCTCTTAGTTCATGTAGTTCGTTTCATTATTAGGCAATACTAGAAAAGTCTGAGTAAAAGTTTGAACAAAAATCTTTTGTATACGCCAGAAGAGTAATCACAAAATTCTGCATTACTGGATAAACTAAAGCATCTTTAGAGAAATGTACTTCGCAAAATAAAATAGGGGAAAGTGTACTCTTTTCATTTCTTAGCCAGAAGACTATAATGTCATGCTGCTTCTCTTCCATTATATCCTGTATATTAAAGAAGCTTTCAAAATTAAGTTTTTTATATGTATTCAAATAAGTATATTTAAAACCCAGTTTCTTAAAGAATTAAATATTCCGGAAGAGTGTATTTCCTATATGAGAGGTGAATGATATTAATGTTTACCAACACTCAAATAGAATCATTGGTGACGTCATCAAGAATGTTTGAAGAAATATTAAATTTAGCTGTGAATGATACAATGTCAATAACACACCACAAAAAAAAAAAATAGGTGAAAATGTTTTTTCAAGGTGGAATGTTTGATCTTTCGTGAAACCCAGACATTTTTTCTTTCACTCGACATTGCACTCTTTTGAGACGTTAACGTAAGAGAGTAAGAAATCTCTGTGCACAATTTGAGTAAAATATTTCAATCTTCTTTTCACAAGTTTGATCAAAGTTCAAGATGTGTCAGGTGCGGCTCCTAACACCAGGTGAAGCTTCCGTGCTCATTGTTATTGTTTTATTTGTTACCTGCTCAGTCACGGTCACCTGCTTAGGTAAAAATTATTAAGATAAGTCCTGGCGGGGAAGGAAATGACGGAAGTGATCCACTCGTCATTCCATGGTCGTAGGTACATAAACAACGACATTTAATTAGAATGTTTCTCTATAACAATAAAATTGTTATCAACATTTCAACTCAATAGTTCTGACAAGAACTGCTATTCAAACGTCATTTACTCTGAATATTTAATGTAATAATTTATGCTTAATTACCAGAAAGTACTGCAGCGTTGCTTAGGGAATAATAATATGCCAGTAGCAATATCATTACATTATCAATAAGCATTAAATTTCTTCCTGTTATTGTTGGGCTTAACACAGAACACGTCATTGAATTAGCAGTATATGTAATTTTTTAGACATTAAAAAAGTTCAGTACCATTCCAGAACGATACTGACAGAAATATTTAAATTACTCGAAGAAGAGAGAGAGAGAGAGAGAGAGAGAGAGAGAGAGAGAGAGAGAGAGAGAGAGAGAGAGAGAGAGAGAGAGAGAGAGAGAGAGAGAGAGAGACAGAGACAGAGAGAGAAACAGAGAATGAATATAGAAGGAAGAGAGAAGAAAGCAGGAAGGTGTTAGGGAGAGTACGAGTTTAGCCTTATAAAAGATCATGTATCCAACCAGATGAATTTCATAGGTTGCATGACCCGAGGAAGGTATCTCTACATGGCACGGCTCCAGCCTCCTGGATGTTAAACGACGAGAAAAGTATGATGCGGAGTGTGGCATAAATTCCTAACGTAATTAAATTTTAACCTTGAACATTTCAAACTAACCAGATTAGGAATTCATAAGTTGTCACATGGACACTAACATCACAATTTCTTTGTTAAAAGTGGCAAATTAGGACATACGTTGCCCAAGTCTAATTCAGACCCAGCAATAAGAAGCACCATCTTTGAAGGTAAGCGGAAGAAGCATTCTCCTTTAATTTCATGAAAGCCAATATACTGATATACACCAGAACTTTAAGACTGAAGTTGCTCAGAATATGCAATATTAAGTTATCAACGCTGAAGGCTGAAACCAATTTCATGAGGCACTATAATATTATTACGTGAAAGTTAATATTTCAATTCTTTCAGGTACTTCTATGACTACTATGGAAATTAGAACCTGAACTGGCAAAACTGAATCCCAAATTTCCTCGAGTACGACTGACCAGCGATTAAAGTTAAATTTAGGAAATAACTATGCATTAAAGTATATTATGAATATTTAACGTAGGATAACTCAATAAAGTCAAACCCTCAGATACATTATTAATTGAGAAATTCTCGGTGGTCATACAGTAACCGGCATATGAGATAATGAAACTTATGGATCCGGTTAAGTTCAACTTGTATCATTAACTAGTCAAATAGAAGTGCGAAGATAAAAGAAGCCACTACATATACGAGAGGAGGAAGTAGTGGTAGATGTAGTGGTGGAAGTAGTGGTAGATGTAGTGGTGGAAGTAGTGGTAGAGGTAGTGATGGAAGTAGTGGTAGAGGTAGTGGTGGAAGTAGTGGTAGATGTAGTGGTGGAAGTAGTGGTAGAGGTAGTGATGGAAGTAGTGGTAGAGGTAGTGGTGGAAGTAGTGGTAGATGTAGTGGTGGAAGTAGTGGTAGAGGTAGTGATGGAAGTAGTGGTAGAGGTAGTGGTAGAGGTAGTGGTAGAGGTAGTGGTAGAGGTAGTGGTAGAGGTAGTGGTGGAAGTAGTAGTACTAAGTACTATTAGTAGTAAACGAAAAAGGAAGACTGATGGAGAGATAATGGTCCAAGACGGTGGGAACAAAAACACGGGGAAAACTCACCTGGGAAGAAGAAAGGAAAGGCAAAGAAAATAGGAAAGGGGAAGATGTAAGGACAGGAGGAAATAATGATGAGGTCAGGTCACGAGTGGTCTGAAGTATGTAGCATTTGACAATGTAGTGAGAAAGAAAGGCATCTACATAGACAAAGCCAGGAAAGAAGAATGTCCGTTTTATATGAGAATGCACAATTTATTAAATCGGAAGAGCAGACAAGGCGAGAATACGAAATGCGAAGATTGAAAATTTCTGAGTCAAGGATCTGAGGGTTACAAATGCGAAGGCACAGACAATGAGAGAAATAAGAACATTACTACTACTTCCACCGCTGCGTCTACCACTACTTACACCACTGCCTCTACCACTACTTCCACCACTGCCTCCACCACTACTTTCACCACTGCCTCTACTTTATGGCTCAACTCTATGTTTTTCCATGTTCTTTGACTTTAATAGTTTTTCCATGCTTTATCCACACTTGGCTTTGGCCTCTTCACACCGCTGGATAAACCATGGGCTCACTCTGGTCTTCCCATTGTTTATGTTGCCTCTTGGCACGAACTTTTCTTCTGTCTCCCTGAACTTCGCATTCATATGTTCCATCATTTTGTTAACTGTTTTTTCCCTCTAGCTCTTTACTCATGGCAGTTCAAGCAGGAGTTGTCTCATATGTTTGTAGTCCCCTTTTCTGAACTTTGTAAATGCTGTATATATTCGAAACTCAGGACTAGATGATCGCTATCGCTGAGTGGCACTTCGTGTGTGATTTCCCATGTGTCTGATCTGTTTAAGATGAATACTAGGTCCAGCCTTTCTGGTTCATCGTCTCTCTCTCTCCCTCTGGTTTTATCCCTAACATGTTGATACATGAAGCTTTCCATCACTGCTTCTTGCATCTTGGCTCTCCACAACTCTGATCCTCCATGTGGCTCCTGATTTTTCCGTTTTTCTCTTTCTGGTTGAAAACCCCAATGATGATTAACTTTGCCCTGCTTACTTGAGCCTTTCTGGCCACCTCGGCTAGTGTGGCCACCATCTTTCTGTTTCTCTCATCGTATTCTTGTCTTGGTCTCCTATTGTTCAATGATGGGTTGTACATCACTGCTATCATCACTTTTGAACCCCTGGTTAGAAGTGTTTCTACTGTGTAGGCACCTGCTTCACCTCTGCTCCCATCCCCTTAAATCTCCATTGGTTTTTGATGAGTTGTGCAACTCACTCCCCTCTGTTCCTCTATCTTTCCTCACAATCTGATATCCAGACAGGAAGATCGCACCTGTTATCATCCCCATGAGCTTTGTCTCTATGAGTGCTATAATGTCCGGAGATGCCTCAGTGATTCTTTCCTGTCACTGTTATTTGTTTTTCCATCCCTGTTGGTTTACTATACCTTCAGCTTTCAGAACTCAAGTCCGGCTAACCGGTTTCCCTGAATCCCTTCACTAAATATTACCCTGCTCACACTCCAACAGCTCATCAGGTCCCAAAAATCATTCGTCTCCGTTCACTCCTATCTAACACGCTCACGCACGCTTGCTGGAAGTCCAAGCCCCTGAACTGTATTCAAGGGGGTGGGAAAGGTCTTTGCAGGCTGATGGTGTGGTAGACAGGGCTGAATATTATGCTTGGCTGGTGTTGTAGTGGTATTAATTCTGGAGAGGGGGATACTGTGGTAGGGAATGTAGTTTGTTTCTGGTTATTGTTTGGTTGGTGTTAGTTGGTAGGGGTTAAGGGTATGCTGTGGGCAGTTCTATGGACAGCTGAGTTTGTTGATTCCCCTAAGGCTGCAATTCCCTGTCTGTCGGTACCTGGTCTGTCTCCCCTTCCTGCCTCTGGTACGTTCTTACTCTCTCAGTTGTTTCCATTCCTTCTGCATTGTCATGATCGAGTTACACTCACTGGTATTTTGGGGATTCCTTTAACCGTGGTTTCTCCCTTTAAAATCTTGTTTCGTATCATTTCTGTCTTGAATGTCAATTTGATTGGGCAGTTCTTTTCCCTTTGAGTACAGTCCAAGTCTCTGAAAATTTGCCAGTTGGGTCAGGTCCTCTCCTGTTTCTGCGATGATGCTCTCAAACTGTTTTAACTCTTCATGTCTTCTTTCATCATTGGTCTTACCTTCTGAATTATGGAGCAAATAAATAATATATGACCTCTTCTTCCCATTATATTTCCCTCCATGCCTCTAGGTTCAATTTAAGTACCTCCCTGGTTGTTTCCCTTAACGTCTCCCAGACGTCCTGGAGGCCTGCTATCATTTCCTCAAGGGGCTTCTTTGCTCCTCCTTCAGTCCCCTTACTGTCTGCTAATCTTCTGTTTCAGCACTTCAAGTTCATCTGCCAGGCGTTGCACCTTTGCCTCAGCAGCAAATGCTCATAATTACCACTTCTTGAACTCTGTATGTATCTTCTCCTCCACTGAGTTTCAAAACTCTCGTAGTCTTTTCTTCAACTCTAAATATCTTTGGTTAGGCCTCATTTAGATTATGATGCACAGTTCTGGTCACCGTATTACAGAATGCATAAAAATGCACTGGAAAACGTACAAAGAAAGATGACAAAATTGATCCCTATGAGGATAGACTGAGGGCCCTGAATCTGCACTCTCTAGAAAGGTGTAGAATTAGGGGGATGTGACTTGAGGTGCATAAATAGAAAACAGGAATAAATAAAGGGATGCAGATAGCATGCTAAAAATATCTAGCCTAGACAGGACTAGCAGTAATGGCTTTAAGTTGGAAAAATTCAGATTAAAAGAAGAATATAGGAAAGCATTGGTTTGGTAATAGAGTTGTGGATGAGTGGAACAAACTCCCGAGTACCGTCATAGAAGCTAAGACGTTGTGTAGTTTTAAAAATAGGTTAGATAAATACATGAGTGCGTGTGGGTGGGTGTGAGTTAGACCTGACCAACTTGTGCTACTAGGTTAGATGCCATGCTCCTTCCTTAAGTGAATGTGACCTGACTTCACTACGTTAGGGCATTGGCTTAAGCCTGTAGGTGAATTGGACCTGCCTCGGATGGGCCAATAGGCCTGCTGCAGTATTCCTTCTTTCTTATATTCTTATGATCCTTTCTGCCAATGTTTCCTTATTGCGTCAGCCATCCTCAGTACCCTTGCCTCTTCATCCTGCTATGAATTTTAAAGAAAGTTCAACTAATTAAATTAAACAAATATATAAATTTCCCAATTGGGATCACACAAACCCCAATTTAAATACAACTCTTAAATGAAGAAGAGTTAATATATGGAAGCCAGTTTACTGTATTTAATAAAACTGGAAATTTTCTGAAAGGTTTGAAACCTATCAGAAAAGGAATTCTCTAGTAATTGCTCCTAATGTAACTATTCTATTATATTTTTTATTTCATAAAATTTCCAAAATTGCCCTTGAACAGTTTAAACTTGCAGTGTCATCCTTTATGTTATAATGCAACAGCGTTAATATTCTGAAGCCCACCAACCCAAGTATTTTTTTTTTATTGTTGAATGGAAATTAATACCAGTTCTTGCTTAAATAAACTGGAAAACTTATTAATGACGTAACTTTTCGGAAAACACACCAGGGATGAAGATATGAAGCCAAGAGACATTCTTCAGTTATTAAATAGATTTCAGCTATTTCAATATTTTTTTTTTTGTCTGTACACATCAAAAGATGCATCAGCCATCATAGTAAATACTGAAGCAATTCTGAAGAATCAGACAAAAATAGATCCCGCACTTAAACTGGAGTTAAAATTTCCCACTATATTGCTATAAAATATAAAAGAGGATCATCTAGACACATTAATTCCACTATCTATCATCATCGAATAAGGAGTTACCATATTTTTGAATGATTGAAATTATGCCGCAGAGGGTTTTGAAAGTTATCAGAGCCATTTCAGGATGCTTTGGTCATAGGGCACATGCCAATTGTTTATGGAATCTTAGCATAGTTACCATATAGCAACGTTAAAAATTGCTAGTGTTGTGATCGAAATGAAAACGACAAAGTTGGAGGAATAGGAAAAGAGAAAAAAAAAATTAGCAACAAAGTAAAGTTTTCCATGGGAGATGCCTAAAAGAATATGAAATAATTTTGGCAACCTCTTGAAATTCCCACTTTAGGGATATGTAAAAGAAATCTCATTTATGATGTAAGATAGAAATACCACTGTTAGTTCCAAGAGGCGTTTTCAATTATATTCGTACTTTTAAGGCAGAAAAAATGTCTCTCAACTATAAGTAACCATTATCGATTAAATCTAAAGATGAGAACTCCAACTAAAAGAAAAAAATGCTTAAAACTATAAGCAATACTTAACTGACTATAGGAATGGTGAAACTGAATTGTTGATAAGGTTAGAAAGGAGATAGAGAGAGAGAGAGAGAGAGAGAGAGAGAGAGAGAGAGAGAATGAGAGAGAGAGAGTGAGAGAGTGAGAGAGAGAGAGAGAGAGAGAGTGAGAGAGTGAGAGTGAGTGAGTGTCATTAAGGATGACTCGAGTCTGGAAAATGTTCGTATAGTATAATGATATCAACGAAATAAAGTTAGCTGGTTAAATAAAATTGCTAGTCCACAGATGGCTCCAACTTCAGTCAGTTCCATAGCTGATTGCAACATATTAATAAAAAGGCTTTGAAATCAGCTGTAGTAGATAATATATCTTAGCTTGTAAACAAAGTTAGTAATCCTTAACCTAACCTTGTAAAAGCCTTTTAAGGAGAGAGAGAGATAGAGAGAGAGAGAGAGAGAGAGAGAGAGAGAGAGAGAGAGAGAGAGAGAGAGAGAGAGAGAGAGAGAGGAGATCATAGTTGTATTATACAAATAACTCAAAGAACCATTTTAGCACTGGGGGAACCACAACTGAGTTTACTGCTATAAACTGAAGACTCACATTCTTGCAGAAATATTAAGTACAAGTCTTTTTACTTTTGAGTAATTCAGAAGTTGTAAATCACTCAAATATACAAGATGGAAACTAATACTGATCAAATGGATTTGAAATGCCATATAATTTTTATATTTCAGGTAGTGAAAGCTAAATTACACAACATACATGAAAATATACGAAAAATCCAGATAGATTAGGCTAACACAAATTTATGGAATGGAAGAGATAGCAGAAACTCGTAAAACACCAATTCAACAATGTAATTGTAAGAATGTAAGAGTAGGTAATACTAAAACTAACAATACTCGGATAGTTTACTCGGATAGTTTACTCGGATAGTTTACTCAGGATAGTTTACTCAGGATAGTTTACTCGGATAGTTTACTCAGGATAGTTTATTCGGATAGTTTACTCAGGATAGTTTACTCAGGATAGTTTACTCAGGATAGTTTACTCGGATAGTTTACTCAGGATAGTTTACTCAGGACAGTCGTCTTCAGGATCGCGTGTGAGTAAAGCTTAGTGAATATTCACACATTAATAGACTGCAGAAAAACCTTAAGCATTTAGTCTAATATATTTTTTATTCTTTTGTTGGATTAATATTATGATTTTAAAGAAAATGGTTTTCAATGTATAAGGGAATGCCAGACATCGGGCTGAGATACTTTCTTTGGACCCATACTGTTATGTGAATGATCCTCCAAAAGTGAACGACTAGGACGGGGAAGTAGGAGGTTTAATGAAGAAAATTGGTCTTGATGGCTATGTTACACGCTGAATTAAAAGTAAATAAATATAAGGCGAAATGTGAGAAATAGAGGGAGACTTATCGAGAAAATGTCAATGGTACTATAGTCTGAACTCTACGTAAACACAATATGGTAAGCATAGTATGCGATTTTAAAAATAAAAGAAGAATTTCTTGGTATCTCACTGACAACACATTGGGAAATGTGTCCTCAGCATTCAACTCTGTTAAAAACATAAGAATACTGGGTAAAGAGAACAGATTTTTATTAGTATAATAACAATGAATTGACTCGAAATAAACATGATCATAACATACAGAGATATCGAGAAAGTGAATGAAAACATTTAAAATATAAACAAGATGATAGGTAAAAGAAAAATGGAACTATACAGATAAATGAGCCAAATACGAAAATTATTTTTTTCTGAGGTTCAAGAACAACTTCGTGATGCAACAGGGAAGAAGCAGTGACAAAATCTATACATCAATTCCAATGTGACTTGACTGAACCCAAGGAGTTATGGATCTGATTGGACAGTAAAATCTTGCTTGAGAGGCAAAGCCCAGGAATCGATTTCACTTTCAATGCAGGTAAGAGCATTTGTCATCCCAGCTGTAAATCTCTGTAACTTTAATCGTCACGAATGTAATGGAAATATATATTTCACTAAAACCCAAGTTCATAGATTGTGGGTGGAGTCTGAGTACCAGTCTGGTTACCTGCCTGTAGGTATTACAGAAGATTTACCTTTAGCAGGTGTTGACCTAATAGGCAACAGTGTTTTGGGTATCTTTGGTTTGGTTTGTTTTGATTTACAAATTTGTAAGGAAAGAACTTGAGCAACTGTGACTGAACAGTTTTCAATGTGTACTATGACTAGGCAGGTGAAAAATGAAAGAGCTCCTGTGCCTTCCATTCTACTGATTGTAGTGACAGTTTGGGCCAAGGGAGTCTTTTCACTGAGTCTGACCTGCAGGAGACTCTGGGCAGTGATGAACCGACCCAGGTGGAACCCGGTTTGAGGTAAGAGGTCTCGGTGTTGGTATGAGAGTGAATACCCTGACTCTGAAGCAACTGGTTGAGGCCAAGGGATGTTGTGACACCCTGACATCTATTCAGTTGTCAACTGTTACAGACGAAGTGGTTCCAAAATTTAACAAATGTTTATTTTGGAGACGTGATCTAATGAGCAAAACTCTTTTTGAGGAAGTATGTGCCCCGTGGCCTGGTGGCTAAAGCTCTCGCTTTACACGGCGAGGATCCGGTAGAGACATTGGGTATGTTTCTTTACACCGGTTGTCTATGTTCAACCATCAGTATAAAATGAGTACCTGGGTGCTAGTCGACTGGTGTGGGTCGCATCCTGAGACAAAACTGACCTAAATTGCCCGAAATCCTCTGTATAACAAGCGGCTTTCTATATAGTAGTATGTTATTGATGTCAGGTAGGCCTGTATACCTTGTACATGTAATTGTAGAAATAAAGATATTATAAATGATCATATCAGAGCTATTTGAGTATCAGGTTCTGATTTTTTTTTACTGGTCTCCATTAGGGAATATTTCAATACTGAGAAGGGAAAGCTGGATAATCAGTGTTTATTTTTCATTTATTTTTCTACCAGGTTACCAGAGTCCATACCACTTCTTAATATTTTTTTTTTTTGTGTGTGTGTGGTTTTGAGATTTCTGGTGAAATATTTTTGTCAGTTAGGCATGACAAAAATTCGGACCAACCAGAAGTCATATTTTATTAAATATTTTCATGTAGTCAACATGACTCACGAAATCATAATGACACGATTGAGACTCTCTGATCGCGGGTTCTAACCCCACCCGTGGTATGATTTATTTTCATGTAGTGTTTGGAGACTTGAATATTAAGAATAAATTTACCATTAAATATCACTCCAAGAATCAGAGGGAAGTAGAGTGGCTTCTTCAGTCTCTTAGGACGATGCTGCATCTGTATTGTGCCCAGGACCAGATGGACAGGGATGAGACTATACCTCTTATTTTATTTGCCGTGCGGGGAAGCACTCTAGCATCATATACTGAAGATAGTGATGCTTTCCTCTCGGAGCTTTTCCTCAGGTTCAGACACTGGCTAATATGAGGTGGATGGCACCAGTGAACCAGCCAGTCAGTCTGACCAGGATGATACAGTGGGACCTTGAGGTGGCTCTACATACTCTGGAGGCTAGGGAGGAAGTGTTGGCATTGCATCTGATTTCTGGGAATATTCTGCAGGAAAGGCGCAGTGAATGGTACCTGGTGGTGGATCAGGTCTCTGATGAAAATAAAACCCACACAACCGAGCAGAAGAAAACTGAGTTTAAAGCTGTATCAGCAATTGGAAATTACTGTTATTACAGTAAAAGGTAAAGTACAAGATTCTGAAAAATGTACATGTACGTCTGGCTTTGGAGAGTTGGCTCAGCCATTGTGGAATTCTGAAAATTTGTTTTGGGTTGTTAGTAAAGGAGAAATAAATTCCCATGATGTAAAGTTGTTTTGGGAAGAAAAGTGGTATATGGAGGAAGTGGTGAAGTATTTTTTCAAGATATTTTGACTGTACTCAGCGAGAGTCAGTGGACATTACCTTTCACGGGCCTCACACTTGATGGCACCCTTAGCCTCACACTTGATGGCACCCTGAGCCTCACACTTGATGGCACCCTGAGCATGTACACTGACTGCTGCAAGGTAAATTTATTAACTAAGGCTGAATGGTGTCCTCTTAAGAAGTATGTCACTGACGCAGTACAAGATGCAAAACTTGTGAGTAAAATGTGGCTGTGACATCTCTATGATTGAAATTGTACTCTTTAAGTACCTTTGATATACCTTTGAAGAGTTTGGAGAGTTTATATACTCTCTGAGCGCGGCCATGGGCCAGGCTCGTCTGGTGCTTGCCTGGTCAACCAGGCTGTTGCTGCTGGAGGCCCGCTGCCCTACATATCCATCACAGCCTGGTTGATCTGGCACCTGGTGAAGATGCTTGTCCAGTTTCCTCTTGAAGGCTTCTACACTTGTTCCAGTCGTGTTTCGGATATCTTATGATAAGATGTTGAATAGTCTGGGACCCCGAATGTTGATAGTGTTCCCTAATACCGACAAGATGAAAATTAGACACATGTGCAACATATGTTGCACATGTGTCTAATTTTCATCTTGTCGGTATTGTCTACCATTCATGAACTACTTGTCAGACACTGCAACATTATGGAATCTTGGTTCAGAGGACATCTAAACAACCTTCTTCACGGCTTCTACAACTACCACTAACCCATCACTTGGGTATGACCTACTTCCACTGGGGAATCCCGCCTACCAGTGACTATGCCCTCGTCTGCTACCCGTCCCTATCAGCTGACGCCTATTTAAGCACCAGCCTCCTTGTCTGTTCCTCAGAATCTCCACACCTACGGTGCTATTAACACCAACTCCAAGGCCGAGGGACTGATTACCTCATCTTTTGTATATAGTTCTACTGTCTTCAAGTTTTCCCTAGGATCTGTATTGATAAAGCCACTGGAGGGCGAAACGTCTACAATAAAGATACCCAGATGTTGAACATGTGTCTAATTTTCATCTCTGTATTTGTTCCAGCTCTGATAATTTTCCTGCTTTGAACGGGGCCGTCAGCACTGAGCAGTATTCTAAATGAGGGAGCACTAGCGATTTGAAGAGTGTCACCATCGGCATTATTTCCCTTGTTTTGAAAGTTCACAATATTCTCCCCGTCATCTTCCTGGCTGTCGTGATCTTTGTCTTGTTATGGTCTTTAAAAGAAAGGTCAGCTGACAATTATTCCCAGGTCCTTTACGTGTTCCTTTTGAGTTTTGTATATGATGTTCCTTTCGAGTTCTTCATTTTTTCCATACCTAAGCAGCTGGAACTTATCACCACTGAACGTCATGTTGTTTTCCACTGCCCACTGGAAAACACTGCTTATGTCTTCCTGTACTTTTTCAGTGTCCTCTACCATAGTGACTTTCATGCTTATTTTAGTGTCACCTGCATCTATGTCTGCTATGAGGATGAGAAACAGCAGAGGTGCCAGGACAGTACCTTGGGGCACTGAGCTTTTGACCTCGCTGATGCTGGATCTTGCCCTGTTCACTACTACTTTTTGTGTTCTGTGTGTTAGGAACCCGAAAATCCATCTGCCTACCTTCCCCGTAATGCCCATGGCCCTCATTTTGTGCGCTATCACTCCATGATCGCATTTGTCAAACGCCTTTGCAAAATGTGTAAATCACATGTGCGTTTTGGTCGTCTTCCAATGCCTCCGTAATTCTGTCATAATGGTTCAGCAGTTGTGACAGGCATGATCGTCCCGCTCTAAAGCCATGCTGGTTCGGGTTATGTTGGTTGTGCTGGTCCATGAACTTTGTAATCTTCCGTCTCATCACTCTTTCGAAGATTTTTATGATGTGAGAAGTGAGGGCTACTGGTCTGTAATTTTTAGCTAGTGTTCTACTACCTCCCTTATGCAAAGGAGCTATGTCTGCACTCTTTAAGGCCTCCGGTATTTCACCTAGATCTAAGCTTTTTCTCTAAAGAATACTGAGAGCTCATGCTAATGGTACTTTGCACTTATTTATAAATAGAGCATTCCATGAATCTGGTCCAGGTGCTGCGTGAGTGGGCATGTTGTCCATTTCTTTTTCAAAATCTATGGGATTTGTTCTAATGTCAGTTAGTTGGTCAGTGCAGCCTTCTGCTGGAATGAAAAATATTTCTGCATTTTCTACCTTGCTGTCATTTAGTGGGTTGCTGAACACCGACTCATACTGTTCTTTTAGGATTTCACTCATTTCCTGTTCATCGTCAGTATACGAATCTCTTCTCAATAATGTTCCAATTCTACAGGTAGTTCTTAGCTTGGATTTTCCATAGGAATAGAAATATTTTGCAATATCCTGTATGGCCCTTTGTTCCCTTTGTATTTCTTATGTTAGGTATGACTTCCTAAGTTTTTGCTTTAATTCAGTGATCTCTCGTCTAAGAGAGATCACTAAGACTATCTTTCCTCTGTTGCAACATATTTGTTTTTTTAAACAATTCAATAACCCGTTTTCTTCTTCTATTCCATCTCCTACGCTCTCTCTCAATATCTGATCTTCTTCTGGGTTTCCTCAGTGGTACGTGCTTCATACATACCTTGTATGCTTCTGTATTCAGCTTCTCTAGGCACTGGTGGGGATTTAGGGTGCTCATGTCTGATTCCCTGGATATATCTGATAGTTCTTGGTTTATTTTTTCCCAGTCAATTCAATGGTTGTTAAAATTAAACTTTCTTGAAATTTTTGTATAACATTAAATGTAAAATTTATGTAAACTTGATTTACACAGCCTAGGTTTTGCAATGTGTCACTAGTGTTATTGTTGTATTGTTGCAGGAAGTAACAGGACAAATTTTGCCAGTAAGCTATTATTCGGCAAAACTAAAAAGTTCCCAGAGAACGTATGCTTTTGTATTGATCGTGCAACTTTCTTTTCAGTATAGTGTTCACAGTTCTCACCTGATGAGAAACCACAATCAAACGCTCACTTCGGTGATGTGTTATGTGAAGGGTACAGAGAATGTGGTTGCTGGTGCATTGTCTTGTGTGCAATGTAAATAATGTAGTGTGTTGAACATTTATCTGCTCTGATTTTGCAGTGGGCAAATAGATGGCATATCTGACCACGTAGAGGATAGGATAGAAGCTACGTGGTAGAGGTATCATATTTCCCAATGTGTGTGTGTTTTTGGTAGTAGTCTCATCAGTAAGGTATACTAAAATAAAGTTTTAGGTGCTGGTTGGTATGCCTCACTGTCTTACGTTGGTGTATGGACTATTGAACCAAAGTTTTCTGATTAATGAGGTCCTGGCGGTGATAACACCACTTTTTGAGTCATGAGTACTGATTCTGGAAGCTTTGGATGTTGTATTTCTCCATGACCCACCTGTTTTTTTTTTCTGGATCACCCATGTGGGGTGAATCCAGGGTTCCATGGAATGACAGTATGGCAGTGTAGGGGAAGGCTTGGGAGGCCCGCATTTCGAAGATTAACGTTATGACTCCAGTTTTTCTTCATAGTTACAGTCCCACCGACAAAATTTATGTGACTACCCAGGTTTTGAAGACTGATAATTTTCCCTCCCAGAGGTATGTTTTGCATAGCCAGTTTTTCTTACTGCATATTGCTGTGAGACACAGGGCTGATAACGTGCTTTTCTTTTGTATGTAATAATTAATATGTTTACTTAAAAATTTGCACTATTTTTGGAGACTTATTAATGATAATTTTTTTATGAAGTGCCTTTTTTGCAACATAAGCTGATATTTATATTTATAATTATATTTTAGTACTATTGTTGTTCCAGCCTATTTTTATGTACTTATTTGAAAAATGTATGTGTTTATTTTTCCACAGAGAAACCCAGTCAGTTGTTTGTGAAGTTGTATAATGTATAGGTAAAATGCATCAAGGCCGGTGTTTGGCCAACACTGTGTTGTGAAGGAGCATTCTCCTAGTTTTGAGTTTAAGATTACAGCTATAAATCATGAGTATCGGCTCATTTGTCTTAAAACTTGATCACTTTTACGATAAACGAGTTTCACACATGTGAGGATTAGCAGTGCTCATTGTGGGGATATTATGGAAAACTGAGTCCTTGCAATGATGTAGTTTTCTTATTTTTTGTGTTTCCCCAGAATTTAGGGTAATTTTATTTTTATTTTTATTTGACTAGCTGCATCCGACTGGCTATAGGTAGCAGAGTGAGACCTGTTGTCTGGTGGTGGGGGTGTTATGCACGATACTGCAGTATTGTGAAATATAAAACGTATGTAGCATACAGTTTAATATATAGTGTCAGTGGACATGGAGTGAACAGGAAAACGGACGTGTTATAGACACTGCAAGATTGAGTGTACAGACGAGAGAGAGAGAGAGAGAGAGAGAGAGAGAGAGAGAGAGAGAGAGGTGTAAGGCAGTGACGAGAGAGATGCTGGAAAGAGGTGTCATAGAGTTTGGTTAAGTAGTGAATGGTGTTTTAGTGTTGTTTAGGCTGTAAAATTTATTTTGGTGTTTTGGTGGTATGTGAATGGCCCTGGTATTTATGTGGGGTCGGTTTAAGATCTGGAGAGTACACAAATAATAGTGTTTTTGTCTGCAGGCTACAAGCCTGCAGAATGGGGGGAGGGGGGTCATGAAGACCCACTGTTTACATATGGCATAACATTAAATAACCAAGAGCAGTGAACTAGTGACTTTTTGTGAAATATTGTGAAGACAGGCTAGGTTTTTGTGTATATAATGTTAGTAATAATATATTCTATATTTTTATAAAGGTGAGATAATCTGTCCGTCCTGATAATCAACCTTAAAGTATTGTCCAACAACTTGACGCTTTTGGTGAATTTACTTTTCTGGCTCTAAGTTGGTGCATTTTTTTAATATTTTATAAGGCGCCTGTTTAAATACATAACACAAGCTAGAAGTAAATTCATGTGCTTTATCATACAACTTTGTATGAACGATTGCTGCCCAATGTTCAACTGGTCACTGCAGAGTTCGATCATGGTTTTCGAAGGTTTCGAAAAAAAAAATAATGCCCATATTAGAAAAACGAGTTACACAGGACACTGATTTTTGTACATTAAAATAATCATCATAGATATAATGATATTGTCTCCTCTCTCCCTGTCAGATACTTCCACAGTAAAAACACGAATTTCCTCGTCTTCTCAAAGATAAGTTGTGCTAATTCAAGAGCTTGCGAAGCAGATGGATAAACCTGATCCACCTCCATTTGCCACTGGGACTGCCGGATTATCTAGTACACGTTCAGGTGTATGACCAACAAAATCACAAGCAAGTTATGTTGTAGGGAGAAGAGATTAGTACAAGCTCAGTGTGTAGTAGACTCACCAAAATGGAGAAATCATGTTGGGTGAATCAAACCTTAGCTTGTTTAACATGCTCACGAAGATATCCGGCAGTTAATATACTAAATACACTGTCAATAGAAGGAACAATATGCAATAAATATGTCGTCACCAAACTCCTAACACTTTCTGGTGGGATTAACAAGTCAACAATAAATCTAACAAGAACCAAACGCTCTTGCTACTATCAGCACATACCACCGCAATAGTTAATATCGCGAAATGTTTCTGCAACAGTTACTATCCTAGGACACATCCACTACCGTTTTCACAAACACACCTCCATGAATATTTAAAGATTCCTTCATAAAAATATTAGACATCTCAAAAACTAACCATACATACTACCAAAACTACTGCCCAGGTACTACCATCCATAATGTCAGACGCCAATACCAAAAACGTCAGACACTGCTAATGTGATAAGACACTATTCCCATTAACTAAATAAGGCAGCCATTATCCAAATACATGATAACCATCATGTCAGACATCAATAATACTAACCTGAGTTGCTTCAGCCACTAGTCTCATATTCCACAGTCACGAACTTCAGACATCACCACCATTAATCAAGACTACATCACCTTTAACGTCAAACACCACCACATGTAATCTGAAACACTAACACTGGTAACATTACACCACCACTATCCTAAGACATACCGTCACAATTAACTCCATAGTATTGTAAAATACCTCCTTGTGAAGTGATTCTATTTTCAACATCTCGACTTCACAAAAATTCACACCAACCACTTACCATCTTCAAAGAAAAATCATTTGATCCCATACAATTTTTAACTATCTATGGTGGAACTACCACAAACTATTCACATCCCCACCCACCATAAGCACAACCATCATTCACTATATTCAAATCCCCCCACACAACATCCAGGTCCTCACGAAGCCACAATTAATTTCAAAGTTAACTGAATGCCAAATTACTGGATGACGAGCAAATCATTTTTGCTAGAAACAAAAAACAAAACTCTCACTATTGAATTTATTGTTTACCTCGAGAGTAGTCAGTAAGGACCACTAATGAAGTATTTACTCAGGAGATATACATGAAGTTATGAGAAGAGCCAAAGAGGATAGAACATGAAGTACCTATTCAAGAGATCCTCACCACAGTGAAAGATCAGCCTGGAAGGTAGGCAGAAAATAAATTTATGTCAATGGTACTCACCACATTGTGAGAGCAGACATAGAGGACGCCAGCTCAAGAGACTCTCACAACAATGTAAATATTGTTCATCACTTGTTTACACTAATTTAAAACATAGTTTTAATTTCATATTTCATTTGATTTTCTACCGAACAAGAGCTGAGATTAATCTGAAGATTTAGACTCAGTTTTTACATTTTTCTCTTTCTTCATTAGTCTTTTTCTTCAATTATATTTTTTTTTTTGAATTTCATATAAGTATTTTCCTTCCACTTGTTTTTCGGTTCTAACTCTGACTAAAATTATCTTAACATAATTAAACTAAAAGCAGGAAATCTTTCCTGGATTTATTTAAGTTTATACATTATGCTACAATATTTTATTGTCATTCATTTTAAAAGTTAAAGTGAAATATTATATCGAATGTGATTACAATGTATAAGATTATATTATCTTTGAAGCAAAACTATATTAAAAGAGAGTTGTTGCTAAATCACTGACCTGAGGAAGTGACAATGACACATCCCTCCTACACTACTGTGTGGACGTGAGATACACTACTGTGTGGACGTGAGATGCACTACTGTGTGGACGTGAGATACACTACTGTGTGGAAGTGAGATACACTACTGTGTGGACGTGAGATACACTACTGTGTGGACGTGAGATACACTACTGTGTGGACGTGAGATACACTACTGTGTGGACGTGAGATACACTACTGTGTGGACGTGAGATACACTACTGTTAGTACGTGAGAACTACACATTTCCACTGCATTACAATGAGGACGAGAAGCACACTACACCACCACTGTCTGTACATGAGAATAACACGCTACCAAAACATCACTATATGGACGTGAAACTGACGTTCTACCACTAGAACAATGAAAGGGAGACAGACACGCTGCTCGGAACGTATAGCCAATTATGTATTATGTTGAGGTACAGAAAGTATAGCAGGTAGTAGTCACAGACGACCGTTGATCTTTATCATCTTAAATACATTGTGCATGGGTCGCAGCCGATTCCTCATTGACGCCAAAGCCTGGAGAGAGGACGTGTTGACAGCTGACAGAGTGACATATGTCCACACTCAGCTAGGTTAACTGCAGTAGCCAGATGGTCTCTCCATCGAAGAGGCCCAAGGCAACAGCTAAGCAACTGCATAACAGACAATGACAGTGTCAAGATTCTTCTGCAGGCCGTGTCGCTCCCCTAGACCCGGAGGTATGGAAAGAAATAATGAGTGAACCAAAAATATACTATATGTGGAGCAAAAAAAAAAAAAAATCCAACCATATTAGGAGAAAAAGAGTGGGTGTATGTAAGATGACTGCAGAGAAACGCCGCGGATCAAAGGTAAAGTGGAGTCGTCGTTAGCTGTAGAAATCAAGAAACGAGATCTTCAGCGGATAAGGAGTACCCATCAAGATTTACGTGTCTGCTCTTCGGTCTCGGTGCCGTTCTTGAAATTTTGCATGCCCCCTATGACATTAACAACCCCTCTTCAGCCCTTTGGATAATACTTTTCATGCCTCCATGCCTCCACACACACATACACACATACACACACACACACACATACAGACACACATACACACACACACACACATACACAGAACTGGCAGGAAAGTCAGTAAATGAAATTATGGAATATGTGACAACAACGTGCAAGGACGCTGAGGAGAGGTTTGTACCCAAGGTAACAAACGAGAAAGCCAGGATGAGCCCTTGGTTCACACAAAGATGTAGAGAGGCAAAAACAAAGTGTGCTCGAGAATGGAAGAGGTATTGAAGGCAAAGAACCCAGGAGAATAAGGAGAGCAATCGTAGAGCCAGAAATGAATATGCACAGGTAAGAGGAGAGGCTCAACGACAATACGAAAATGACTTAGCAGCGAAAGCCAACTCTGACCTGAAGCTGTTGTACAGCCACATCAAGAGGAAAACAACAGTCAAGGACCAGGTAATCAGACTGAGGAAGGAAGGAGGGGAGATGACAAGAAATGTATGTGAGGAGCTCAACATGAGATTCAAAAAAGTGTTCAATGAGACAGAAGGGACTGCAGAAACACGGAGAGGTGGGGTACACAATCAAGTGTTGGACACAATACGTGCAACCGGGGAAGAAGTGAAGAGGCTTCTAAGCGAGCTAGACACCTCAAAGGCGATGAAGCCACATAACCTCTCTATGGGTCTTGAGAGAGGGAGCAGAGGCGCTATGTGTACCACTAACAACAATCTTCAACACATCTATCGAAACAGGGAGACTACCTGAGGTATGGAAGACAGCAAATGTAATCCCAATTTTTAAAAAAAGAGACAGACAAGAAGCATTAAACTACAGACCAGTGTCACTGACATGTATAGTATGCAAAGCCATGGAGAAGATTATCAGGAGTGGTGGAGCATCTTGAAACGAATGAGCTTATCAATGACGAGCAGCACGGTTCCAGGGACTTGAAATCCTGTGTCAGAGGGTGACAGCTGTAAGGCAAGAAAGACAGCCGTGGGTAGATTGCGTTTTTCTGGACTGTAAGAGAGCGTTTGACACAGTTCCATACAAGAGATTAATGAAAAAGCTAGAGTACCAGCCAGGGATAACTAGGAAGGCACTGCAATGGATCAGGGAATACTTGTCACGAAGACAACAGCGAGTAATGGTACGTGACGAAGTGTCAGAGTGGGTGCCTGTGACGAGCGGGGTTAGAATGGGGTTAATACTAGCACCGGTGCTGTTTCTAATATATGTGAACGACATGCCAGAAGGAATAGACTAAGAAGTGTCCCTGTTTGCAGATGATGTGGAGTTGATGAGAAGAATTCAATCGGACGAGGACCAAGAAGAACTACAAAGGGATCTGGACAGCCTACAGGCATGGTCCAGAAACTGGCTTCTAGAGCTCAACCCCACCAAGTGCAAAGTTATGAAGATTGGGAAAAGGCAAAGAATACTGTAGACGGAGTGCAGTCTAGGGGGGCAGAGACTACAAACCTCACATAGGGAAAAGGATCTTTGGGTGAGTATAACACCAGGCACATCTCCTGAGGCGCACATCAACCAAATAACTGCTGCAGCATATGGGCGCCGAGCAAACCTAAGAACAGCATTCCAACTTCTTAATAAGGAATCGTTGAGGACCCTGTATACTGTGTACGTTAGGCCCATATTGGAGTATGCAGCACCAGTTTGGAACCCACATCTAGCCAAGCACGTAAAAAACTAGAGAAAGTGCAAAGGTTTGCAACAAGACTAGTCCCGGAGCTAAGGGTATGTTCTACGAGGAGAGGTTAAGGGAAATCGACCTGACGACACTGGAGAACAGGAGAGATAGGGAGGACATGATAACGACATATAAAATACTGAGAGGAATTGACAAGGTGGACAGAGACAGAATGTTCCAGAGATATGACACAGCAACAAGGGGTCACAGTTGGAAGTTGAAGACTCAGATGATTCACAGGGATGTTAGGAAGTATTTCTTCAGTCACAGAGTTGTCAGGAAGTGGAATAGTTTGGGAAGCGTTGTAGTGGAGGCAGGATCCATTCATAGCTTTAAGAAGAGGTATGATAATGCTCATGGCGCAGGGAGAGTGACCCAGTAGCGGCCAGTGAAGAGGCGGGGCCAGGAGCTATGACTCGACCCCTGTAACCACATATAGGTGAATACACACAAAAAATACAGGAACAGACAGGGGAAGCAGCAATGGCTATGTTTAAATGGGACCCAGAGATGCTGATGAATAAGCAATTGGAGGAGGAGAGGGAGAGGTTAGTTTTTATTCATTGTCTTCAGGAGACAAAAGGTAGAACATAAGAAAGACGACTGGCAGAGAAAGGAGAGATTGAAAATATCATCAAACACAATGGAGAGAAGGACATAACTGAACCGAAAAATTCTCAAAGAATAGGGGATACTTAAGAGGAAGAAATCGACAAGTCAAATTGATATTCAAGACAGAAACGGTGAGGAACACGATCCTGCAGCAGAAACCACGACTATATAACACAGCAAAATACCATAGGGTGTACCTAGGTCGTGACAGAACGAGACTAGAACGATAGAAACTGCGAGAGAGAATGCAAGGACGAAAGGGGTAAGAAAGTATGACAAGGCTAGGGTCAGGAGGGAACAACCAGAGTCGGGAGGAGCAACAAGTGTAACTACCCTCAGAAACACCCATAGAACCCCGCAACCGAAGATATTATCTAAAACACGAACCACACTCCACACTCACAAACCCCAGACCACCCTACACAGTAAATTCCCATAGCACCCTACCAGGTCTCCCAGTCCCCCAATCCCCACAAACCCCCAAAATACAGTGTTGGTAAAGAAGCTGAGGGTATGGTACACCAACGCAGATGGAATAACGAATATGTGTGAGAAGTGGCATGAAAGAATCGCAGGGCATCAACAGACATCATAGCACTCACGGAAACTAAGCTCACATGAATGATAGCAGACGTCATCTTTCCAACTGGATATCAGATCCTGAGATAAAATATAGGGAATACAAGGGGTGCAAGATTTGCACTGCTCATTAAAAATCAGTGGAATTTTCAGTAGTTAAATGGAGGGGACAGAGGAGAAACAAGAGACTACATAGTAAGATGTATACTCATAGTATGATGTATAAGTCACCACAGAATAGATGGAGGTCAACAGTGCAAAATGAAAAGGAAGTTGTATGAGAAAACCTGGTGCCACATGAAGGACCAGAAACATGGAGGGCTAAGATGAAGGAGGTGGTACTGCAAACCCTCTTACATCAACACGTTAGGGACACTACTAGAGAGAGAGAGAGAGAGAGAGAGAGAGAGAGAGAGAGAGAGAGAGAGAGAGAGAGAGAGAGAGAGAGGGAGAGAGGGGAGAGAGAGAGAGAGATAGGGGGAAAGCATGAATCAGCAAGTCTGGACCTCATATTCTCCTTGAGTAGTTCAGACATTGAGAACATCACATATGAAAGTCCCTCGGGTTGGGGATCAATGGTCCTGAGCTTAAGGTGGATGGGAAGTTACAAGTGGAAAGGGGAAACAGGAAGAAAAGGTTTGGGAGAAAAATTAAAAAAAGGGACTATGCAGTCATGAGGAATTTCCGCATAGGGTTTAGCGGGGGAAAAAGAACTGGTGGGAAAATCAGTAAATGAAAGGTGGAATAGTGACAACACAATGCATGGAGGCAGAAGAG
>WNWK01009194.1:0-78569 GCA_009830355.1 Cherax destructor
TTTAAGTTAAAGCCCTAACAGCTCCCTCCACTGCAGTTGCCAGTGCCCCCACCCCAGACCTAGATAAGTGAACCCCATCCCTGGCATACATGTCATTTCTGCCATAGAAGAGGTCCCAGTTGTCAATGAATGTTACTGCATTTTCCTTACAGTATTTGTCCAGCCAGCAGTTGACACCAATTGCCCTGGACAACCATTCATTTCCAACTCCTCTCCTTGGCAAAATACACATATGACAGGGTTCCCACCTTCTTCCTAATTCTGTCTATTGCTGTCCTATAGCTGCTAATCAGCTCCTCACTCCTACGTCTGCCAACATCGTTGCCTCCAGCACTGAGACAGATAATAGGATTGCTCCCATTACCTCTCATGATGTCGTCCAGACGGCTAACAATATCCTTCATCCCAGCCCCAAGATAACACACCCTCTGCCTCCTATTCCTATCCTTAAGACAAAATTCCCTATCCATAAACTTAATCTGACTATCCCCAACTAAAACAATGTTCTTACCTCGACTGGCGGTGTGCATGACGTTCTCGACGATCTTTGTAGAGATGGTCTTCGCTGGGATATCTTCACATTCGTCTGATAACAAGGAAAAAGAGTTGCTGGTTTTCACTGCAGTCTCCTGGACCTTCTTCAACTTCAGCTTCGTCCCTTCAGATTCGATTAGCATCCATTCGTTGGTCTGATCGTACTACATGAAATTACCTCCTCCCTTTTTTCATCGACATTTAAAAGTTCCTCAAAATATTCCCACCATCTACCCAATACCTCCAGCTCCCCATCTACTAACTCCCCTACTCTGTTTTTAACTGACAAATCCATTCGTTCCCTAGGGTTTCTTACCTTGTTTATCTCCAAAAATTTTTCTTGTTTTCAGCAAAATTTCTTGACAGAGCCTCTCCCATTCTTTCATTCGCTCTTCTTTTGCACTCTCTCACCACTCTCTTCACCTTTCTTTTACTCTCCATATACTCTGCTCTTCTATTAACACTTCTGTTTTGTAAAAACCTCTCATAAGCTACCTTTTTCTCTTTTATCACACCCTTTACTTCTTCATTCCACCACTCACTCCTCTTTCCTCCTGCACCCACGTTCCTATAGCCACAAACTTCTGCCCCACATTCTAATACTGCATTTTTAAAACTATCCCAACTCTAGTTGCTTATATCTCATCCTAACTTCCTCCTCCTAATAGGGTTATTGAGGCTAAGACCTTGTGTAGTTTCAAATTTAGGTTGGACAAATACATGAATGAGAGGGGTTGGATTTGAGTGGGTGTTGCACATGGGTAAATTGAATTTTCAGAGCTTATTGCTTGGGTAGCATTGTAAATTGGGTTGGGCAAATATCCTGTTAGTGGGATGGATTATGAAGAACCTGCCTAGTATGGGCCAACAGACCTCCTGCAGTTTTCCTCCTTCTTAGGTTCTTATTATAGATACCCAAGTGTTGCACATGTGACTAATTTATCACTGTGAGATGTGTTTGATGTATAACAGTAGTAGTCCAGGCATTGAATAAGAAATGACTATTTTTAAGAATGTCATTTCTTAACATATTTATTTTTGTTACAATATATGTTATATTCCAACTAACTTTTGTAAATTAATTGTGTGGTAGTGGTTAGATTAATTGAGCATGTATGATGTGCTAACAGGTGCAAGTGTGAGGAATGTGCAAGCGTTCAATGTGCTTCAGTCAGTCTTCCTGAGAGGTACAACTTCTAACCTCTGCTCTGTGGTTCTGGATGCTATATCAGCTGTGTACCACTCAGATGCAGCCAACTACTTCATCCTTGAACCCCAACACACACACTCTGCTTTTGCTGAGAAGATCCATTCCAAGCCAAAGGAGATACAAGTTGGTCATATTTTTCTCTTCAGTATCTTTACTAGATGAATAATTAATGAATACAGTAAGGTTAAACAACATAACCAAAACAGTAAGCTAGTATTTTCTGTTACAGTAAATGTAGTAGAAATAAAATGAGTGATTCAACTAATCACTTGATCACCTGCTTATATGGTAAGTGTGTATACTACTTAGTGAAAGAAGTAGAGCAATATTTATAGTTAATGTATTGTGTATATTGTAATAATATTGGTAGAATTACCGACAATATGTTAAGTAACAGGACACAAATGCAACTAATGTGACATTTTATTGTGGCAACGTTTCGCTCTCCAGGAGCTTTTTCAAGCCGTTACCGCTACTGGAGAGCGAAACGTTTCAACAATAAAATGTCACATTAGTTGCATTTGTGTCCTTTTACTTAATATATTGTGTATATTGTTGCATACAGTAGGACTCCGGTTTACGGCATTTTGCTTTATGGCGTTCTTCTAATACGGACATATAAAATTATAACCAAAATCCGCTATATGGCTCCTCCTCACCTGACACTAATATGGTCACTGTGTGCCACCCTGTTTATTTACATTCTTTGTAAGCTCTGCGTCTCTCCATTATGTCTAGAAACTTTCTAAAATTTCAAGCGTTTTAAAGTTACAGTGGTACCCCGAGTTTCGTACTGCTTCCAACTCGAACAATTATGTAAGTGCTTTTGTAAGTGTATTTTTGGGGGTCTGAAACGGACTAATCTAATTTACATTACAGTAGATCGTCATTTAGCACGGTAGTTACGTTCCTGAAAATGTCGTGTTAGATAATTTTGTGTTATATAATTACAAGTACTTATGGGAAAATTAGGGTTACGTTCCTGGGAGTCCCCAAAAAGCCAAACAAGTTTTTTTAGACCAACAGATCTTACAAAAATATAAGTGAATATGTAATTGTAGTTCATTATTGTGATGTATTATGTTGTTTTTACTGCTTAAGACTACAAATGTAACAGAAATAATAGTATTTACCTTAAATTGTGGGTGCTGGTGCTGATGTTTGTGGATGATTGTGAAGAGAGTGGAGAGTTATGCTGTGGCCCTACTGGGCTGAGGTGGATAGTAGAGATTCTGGAACTGAAGTCGATGGTTGTACTGAGTGTCTCTAACTTTAATAAAGTCATTCAGTAAGTCAGTCAAGTCATTCAGTAAGTCAGTCCATTCAGTAAGTCAGTTAAGTCATTCAGTATCATTCAGTAAGTCAGTCAGTCAAGTCATTCAGTAAGTCAGTCAGTCAAGTCATTCAGTAAGTCAGTCAAGTCATTCAGTAAGTCAGTCCATTCAGTAAGTCAGTTAAGTCATTCAGTATCATTAAGTCAGTCAGTCAAGTCATTCATTAAGTCAGTCAAGTCATTCATTAAGTCAGTCAAGTCATTCATTAAGTCAGTCAAGTCATTCATTAAGTCAGTCAAGTCATTCAGTAAGTCAGTCAAGTCATTCAGTAAGTCAGTCAAGACATTCAGTAAGTCAGTCAAGACATTCAGTAAGTCAGTCAAGACATTCAGTAAGTCAGTCAGTCAAGACATTCAGTAAGTCAGTCAGTCAAGACATTCAGTAAGTCAGTCAAGACATTCAGTAAGTCAGTCAAGTCATTCAGTAAGTCAGTCAAGTCATTCAGTAAGTCAGTCAAGACATTCAGTAAGTCAGTCAAGACATTCAGTAAGTCAGTCAGTCAAGACATTCAGTAAGTCAGTCAGTCAAGTCATTCAGTAAGTCAGTCAGTCAAGTCATTCAGTAAGTCAGTCAGTCAAGTCATTCAGTCAAGTCATTCAGTAAGTCAGTCCATTCAGTAAGTCAGTTAAGTCATTCAGTATCATTCAGTAAGTCAGTCAGTCAAGTCATTCAGTAAGTCAGTCAAGTCATTCATTAAGTCAGTCAAGTCATTCAGTAAGTCAGTCAGTCAAGTCATTCAGTAAGTCAGTCAGTCAAGTCATTCAGTAAGTCAGTCAGTCAAGTCATTCAGTAAGTCAGTCAGTCAAGTCATTCAGTAAGTCAGTCAGTCAAGTCATTCAGTAAGTCAGTCCAGTCAGTCAGTAAGTTAGTCACACAAACTTGTTTACATCTTTTTATGTGTACAAAGTAACACTTCATTACAGCTACAGGTTATGTCTTGTCTAATATCTTTTTCTTTGTTAATTCTAAGACTTAATAAATGCTTAAACATTTTCTTGCCACTTTGAGCAACACTGGTATGCCTACTGGGTAACATGTTTGCTTGGCAGATACAAGATATAGTAATTTAAAGATCAAAACACAATTCACTCTCTCTTATTCTTGACAAACAGCTGCCTTGACGCGTATGGAATACGAATGCTGGGATGGTGGGGTGTTGTTGGGGGAGGGGTAGCCTGGGAAGGCGGGTGGTCTCCCCAGCTGTTCCACAACATGAGCACCGGCCGCTTGAGGGAATGGTTATTTGTTTTTTTCTTCCTGCATACTGTAAGTTTATTCAGGTATACACAGATACAGTTACAAAGATTATCATACATAGCAGCATATGTGTAGAGAACCTAGGATAACTCAAACTTTGGGTTATCCTAGGTTCTCTAGGATAACACTTTGGGTTATCCTAGGTTCTCAACACATATGCTGCTATGTATGATAATCAATGTAACTATCTCTGTATACCTGAATATACTTACAGTTTGTGGGAAGGAAAAACAAATTCCCTTTTCCTCAAAGCATGAGGATTCTTACAGCTGTAAATAACCATGGGCTTACACTTGAAATCACCTGATGCATTACCCAAAAGGAGCAAGGTGAAGTGATCCTTTGCTGTCTTGAAGCCTGGTTCACTTTTCTCTTGCTGACTGATATAAGTTCATGTTGGCATTTTCTTCCAGAAAACACTTGTCTCGTCAGCATTAAACACTTGTTGTGGCTCATAGCCACCCTTAGTAGGACCCCCCACTGACTCAATGGTTTAACCTACTGCAGGCGACCGTGGGCTCAAAATTTTTCCCCTCCAGCGAATCGCGTAATATAAGGTTTACGTTGTGTTAGATAAAAATGTGCCGCAATTCTTCAATCGCATAATACCCAAAACGCGCAACATAAAGTCGTGCTAAATGAGGGTCTACTGTATGCTCTGATGATTATTCTTACCTAGGTAGTAGGTTGGTAGACAGCAACCGCCCAGGGAGGTACTACCGTCCTGCCAAGTTAGTGTAAAACGAAAGCCTATACAGTGGACCCCCGAGTAACGAACAAAATTCATTCCAGAAGCCTGCTCAAGTGCCATTACCGAACGAATTTACTCCCTTAAGAAAATAATGTCAAGTAGGTTAGTCCATTTCAGACCCCCAAAAATACACTTACAAAAGCACTTACAATATTATACTTACATAATTGTACCATTTCCAGGGTGTTTGTAACTCAAGGGTCCACTGTAATTGTTTTACATGATGGTAGGATTACTGGTGCCTTTTTTTGTCTCATAAACATGTAAGATTTCAGGTACATCTTGTTACTTCTACTTACACTTAGGTCACACTACACATGCATGTACAAGCATATATATACACATCCCTCTGGGTTTTCTTCTTTTTTCTTACTAGTTCTTATTTCCTCTTATCTCCATGGGAAAGTGGAACAGAATTCTTCCTCCATAAGCCATGTGTGTTGTAAGAGTCGACTAAAATGCTGGAAGCAAGGGGCTAGTAACCCCTTCTCCTTTATACATTACTAAAGTTAAAAAGAGAAACTTTTGTTTTTCTTTTTGGGCCACCCTTCCTCGGTGGGAAATGGCTGATTTGTTGAAAAAAAGAAGAATAATTATACTTATGTGTACCTGTACCTAAATAAACTTACACACTGTGCTGGCATGCAGGTACACATTAAAATCATTAAGAGTGTCTTATTAGTCTTGAAGACGCCATAATAACGATGATAATAATAATACGTAGTAGTAATCACTCTGAGGCACATTAAATGTCATATATTACATTAATACGTACACCCTCTCCTTATTTAATGATGGGGTTCCATTCCTAAGAGTAGGTCGGTAAGCAAATTGGTGGTCAAGCAAGGCGCATACTATACTGGTAATGGGTTTGTGTCAACCGTCTTTAGATATTTTTTTAATGTCACCTTTGCACCATTTATAACATTTCTGGTATATTTTTAAATGTTTATACAGTAGTGTATTGTATACTGTAATAAACAGAATAGAGGAAATCAGCTCTAATATACATTATTTAGGTTTCCATGCTGGTTGGAAAGCTGGTCGTAAGTCTGAGGGATCGGTAAACAAGTACGTTGCTAAGTGAGGAGAGGCTCTATAGACATTTTCATTAATCCATCTATTGTGGGGGAATGGACCCCTAAGATAATGTGGACTGTAAATGTTGCTACACTTAGCTTGTAGATGCATCCACGACTACCCTCCCAGATCTCGTTGGTTGATGCAGACGTTCACATCCCCCACAGGGCTGTATGGGTGTATAAAATTATGTAAGTATAATATATTGCCCCAAAGGAGCGTATGCCATATAATCAGCCATTGAATGGACTGAACGGCGGTTTACTTACGGTGTTTGGGCGGATCGCCCTCGTCTCACCGGGTGAATGATAAATCTGCCTAGAACAAAATATGTATTCCTAACTGCGCAGCTGGTGACATCTATGTCTAAGCAGACTTACCTGGGTATTTGTATTGGACCCTTAATTCACACCCGGAAAACGTCTTGATTTGCTGATGAGTCACCGTCTTGTTTTCGATGGAGTTCACTAGCGTTTGTTTCTCTACATTTGTCTTTTAGCAGTAATAAAAAACTGCGCACACGTCTGAATATACTGCAATTTTATGATTAACACTTAACGCGCTGGAACAGAGTTCTTATCCGATTTCCCAACGTTAGTGGAGATTGAATTAGGGGAACGGACTCACACGACTAATGTCCTTTGTTATGTTAAATCCCCTCGCGCTAGGACCCTTCTCTTTGGTTTATAAGTTCAATCTGATGTCCTCGTCCGCCCACGACTTCAGCGGGGCTTGGCATCGTTGACCTCAGCACAATTTCAACACTTGCAAAATGCTGCAACCAGTTGCAATTCAAAAGCTTGTGTTCTCTAAATATTTAGATCACTGGAGCACAAGATTGTAAAGTCAAGTGTAGAAACTAATACAGCAGTTTTCTATAACTTTCCTGCTAAGGTAAAGAGTCACATATCTCAATGTCTATCACTCGTTAATTCACAATCCTTGCAACCCTGGTCAGCTAGACGTGACGTACTGCTTCCTGGTCAGACAACACATGACATACTGTGGTCCGTTAATCTGTTATTAGTTAAGTTGTTGTCGAAGCCAGACACGCCGTCTGGCCCTTTCTAAGGGCGGAAAGGGTAGGGCCCTTGAAAAGGGCAGAAAGGGCTGATACCCCCCCTCTTTTGGAGAATTTTTTCCACATCTATGATATTTTTTTTCAAAATTATATAATAAACGTACTATGTAACATATTCTCATGATAAATACACCCCACAGTAGAATAAATTAACATAAATATGAGATGTTTTTCCAGTCATCTTGTATGAGTGTCAGAAACAATAATGTTTTCCATATTTCAACACCAAAGAAAATGTGTAAATTACTTTAAAAAAATACTCAATGTCATTTTCCCAAAAATAATTTCAGTTTTTACTAAACACTTGCTGCAATGTAGTGTCACCATATTATGATTTGCCAAATGAAATATCATCATCTTGTAATCTGCCCAATGTTTAAGCAAATCAAATTCCCATCAATCTATCAAATATTATGTACATAGTCCATAAGTTTTTAGATTAAGCTGCCCGTTATGCCCTGGCATGTCAGTGGCTCTCCTTGCACTTCTATGTAAATCTCTATGTAAAATTGCGATGAAATATAAATTATTATTATTATTATTAATAGTATTACTGTGGGTAATTATAGAAAATTATTCCATTCATATGCCTTAAGTAAAGAGAAACGATTCTGGAACATGCGTAATACGTTTTCGGCTGGCTGGCTGGTTGGCTGGCTGACTTCCTGGCTGGCACACATAAGTGCAGTTATTATACATAGTGTAAATTACCTAGGATAACCCAAAAATTCCAGGCAAAATACTATACAGTGCTTGTAGATATAAGGCATAATGAGCATGACTGGCAAGTAATACACTTTTCACTTGCTCAGGAATCAGATGTGACGACTGCATCATGTGTAATACCTGTTGGTTTATGACTGCATCATGTGTAATACCTGTTGGTTTATGAGCCGTTCCCTGATGGAGAGAGACAAGCAGAGGGAAAAACATACACACACAGGTAGACTGAGACAGATAAGCAGAACTAGACAGACAAACATGTTTGTGTGTAACAGTGAAAACAAATAAAGCCAGGGTTCCCTGGAGCAGTGGACGTTCATCAAGTGTTACTCCACTTCTGCATTGTCAGCAGTTTTGTGACACTCGTCTTAACACCATGCTTCATGGAGTTTTATATATACTCCAGCATGTGTAAAACATTGCTGAGACTTATACTTTCTATATACAGCCTCTCCTCACTTAACGACGGAGAAAGGGGCCTGAGACCCTGTCGGTAAATGATTTCGTCGCTAATCGAGGAATCACCCCTTACTGACACTTCAAAAGTGTCACCACCCAAAATTAAAACATTCAGTTTTATGTTTGTTGGAAAATTCCTTTCAATCTGTTTATTATTAACAGTAATACAACATGAAATAGGTCAATGACTTACTTCCGAGATATTCCAGGAAAGGCTTACATAGCTGTTTACTTGAAAAAACAAAGTTTCACGAAAATCACACTTTTTTTCAGTCTTTGCATAGGGTAAGAGTGATCTTCTATAGTTACCCTTGAGGCGCATAACGTTTTCTGTAATGGTCGCGGTCACTTTTTTTTTTTTTGTACGTATCCCTCTCCACCCTTCAATACCTCTCTATATAATGTCAGTTTTTATTAATTTGGGCGTCTTTATCATGCTTCTACATTATTTATGTTATACCTAATATTATTCTGGAATAAATATGATAGGTAGATAACCTTTATTGATAGTAATAGTGTAATTGTACAATATTTATAGTGCCGTGAACTTACACATCCGTATATCATGGTGAAGCATGAGTTACTGAGACTACTGGCACCTTCTCCCTCTCTCTGTATAGCCCCCAGCCCCAAACACCCTTTGATACCTCTCCATATATGTCACTTTTTATTAATTTGGGCATCTTTATCATGTCTGTCTGTCTATCTGTCTGCCTGACTGAATGACTTATTGACTTGACTGAATAACTTACAGACTTGACTGAATAACTTACTGACTTGACTGAATAACTTACTGACTTGACTGAATATCTTACTGACTTGACTGAATAACTTACTGACTTGACTGAATAACTTACTGACTTGACTGAATAACTTTCTGACTTTGCTGACTGACTGACTGACTTGACTGACTGACTGACTGACTTGACTTGACTGAATGACTTACTGACTTGGCTGAATGACTTACTGACTTGGCTGAATGACTTACTGACTTGACTGAATGACTTACTGACTTGACTGAATGACTTACTGACTTACTGACTTGACTGAATAACTTACTGACTTGACTGAATGACTTACTGACTTGACTGAATGACTTACTGACTTGACTGAATGACTTAGTGACTTGACTGAATAACTTACTGACTTGGCTGACTGACTGACTGACTGACTGACTGACTGACTTGACTTGACTGAATGACTTACTGACTTGACTGAATGACTTACTGACTTGACTGAATGACTTACTGACTTGACTGAATGACTTACTGACTTGACTGAATGACTTAGTGACTTGACTGAATAACTTACTGACTTGGCTGACTGACTGACTGACTGACTTGACTTGACTGAATGACTTACTGACTTGACTGAATGACTTACTGACTTGACTGAATGACTTACTGACTTGACTGAATGACTTAGTGACTTGACTGAATGACTTAGTGACTTGACTGAATGACTTAGTGACTTGACTGAATGACTTACTGACTTGACTGAATGACTTACTGACTTGACTGAATGACTTACTGACTTGACTGAATGACTTACTGACTTGACTGAATGACACACTGACTTGACTGAATGACACACTGACTTGACTGAATGACACACTGACTTGACTGAATGACTTACTGACTTGACTGAATGACACACTGACTTGACTGAATGACACACTGACTTGACTGAATGACACACTGACTTGACTGAATGACACACTGACTTGGCTGAATGACACACTGACTTGGCTGAATGACACACTGACTTGACTGAATGACACACTGACTTGACTGAATGACACACTGACTTGACTGAATGACACACTGACTTGACTGAATAACATACTGACTTGACTGAATGACTTACTGACTTGACTGACTTACTGAAAAGGAGTGTATGTTAACCCTTTGGGGGTCGACAGGCCTTCTCGGAAACCTGTTCCTGGGGTCGAAATTTAAAAAAAAAAAAAAAAATTCTTATGAAATGATAATCTTTTTCCGATCATAACGCCAACAAAATTATGAAATTTGATCGAAAACTAACGGAATTATACTTTCGCGAATTTAGCGGTATCGATGACATTTACGCATCGGCGATTTCGCCCACTTTGAGCCCTATTTTCGGCAAATTTCAATGTTTCAGTCTACTAAAATTATAGCTATTTCGCTAGAACTCCATTTCTTCTATCGATTGAGTACAAGAAACCGCCTATTTAAATTTGAACTACCCAAAATAGTGGTCAGAAAATGACAATTTGGCCAATTTCACGCAAATTTCAAAAGATGCCAATTTCAAAATAGGGTCCAGAATAAACAAAGCAGACATTCCTGGCACTAAAATAACATCTCTGTTCATTAGTCACGTCTCCAGGCCCCTCTTACATTACTTTTGCTTTCCATTTTGAGTTTTTATTCTCACAAAAAATAGAAGATTTACTGTTATGTATACAACTGCATCATTGTAAAAATGGTATAAATAATATCAGAGCACTTGTGCATGAATATTAGACTCGCCAGTTGATGTGTATTGGATGCATGGTGTGATTTGTTTACTCTTGCACATCGTCAAAAATCAAACATTTTCGCTACTTTGAGCTCAATTTCAAGGTACTTGTCATTGTCAAACCAATCAAAATCATCTCTATTTCTGTAATATATCTTCCATTCTATCAAATGAGACCAAGAAAACAAGAATACATCAATAAATACCATACGAAAATAGACTGCAAATTCGCTGTTTTAAACGAAAAAATGGTTGGAGTTTTTTCTCTCTCATTAAGCAGTGTGTGGTGCAGGATTTTTTTTATACTGCGCACACTGACCACATAGACCCATTCTTTCATATGTAGGGCTACCAGCCGTTTCCCACTTAATTTGAGGCTGCTAGAATTTACGCGTACTAGTACGGCACCAACCCCTGCTCGTAAAACGTACTAGTATGGCACCGACCCCGAAAGGGTTAAGCACATAGCACATAATGTTTCTGTAATGGTCTTGGTGACTTTTTTATGGTGTTGTGACAAGTGTCAGATAACTGATGACAGCCAGTGACATTTGATAATTTGCACTCCTGCAGGGAACCCTGCTTGTGTCATGTTTATTATTATTATTTATGAAATACAGTGGACCCCCGATGTTCGTAGTCATCGGAGTTTGTAATATTTCGAGTTCGTAAGTTTTTTTGTAAAAATATTGGTTCGGAGATCGTAATTCCGCTCGGTAATCATAATTCATCCCAGACGCGTACGCCCGGCCCAACGCACCATTCACAGTCAGTGTGCCATTGTTTACCAGTGAGTGACGGTCACCCCACGCATTCATACGATATATTTCATCATTATTCCATTGTTTTTAGTGCTTGCAACTGCTAAATAAGCCACCATGGACCCAAAGAAAGCTCCTAGTGCCAGTCCTTTGGTAAAGAAAGTGAGGAACTCCATAGAATTAAAGAAAGATATCGTAGCAAAGTACCAAAGTGGGGTCGATAAAGGCTATAGCGCCAGCCAGCGATAAAGTGTAGCATTAACAGTGTAGCAAGTAAGTTAAGCGATTAAGCGATAGAAAAATGACGACATGAAACTTAACTCCTCCATTCTTGTTTGAGGTGTATAGGGGCACTGAGACCAACACCGCCCTCTGCCACCATCTCCTCCAAGGTAAGTGTAAATATTTCCTATTTATAAAGTGTGAATATTTCTTATTTATAAATTAAAGTGTAAATATTTCTTATAAATTAAAGTGTAAATCTTTTCTTATTTATAAATTACGTACATTGTTTCAGTGTGAATAGTGGTGGTGGCTTCTGCTGCTGCCCACCACCACCACCACTATATGTACGGCTTTGATCAGTGGCCCTTATAAACCCAACAACAATAACACACTTCAACCAGTCTTCACATTCGTAATGACATATTTATTCCTTCTAGAGTATATATATCATGTTTCTGTTATTAATATTGTTTATTATGTCATATTAGATGAATTGTGATAGATAAATAAGCCGTAGAGCTGATATTAGTGTCATATTGAAATGTTTTGTCCTGCCTCCAAACAATAAACTTGCCTCCCTCTCTCCTCCTCTCAGTCTTCCATACACCAACAAGAGTCGCCAATAAAAGTAAGTGTGATGTTAAATGTTCATTTATACATGTTATTAGTGCTTTATATTTATTTGTCATTCTTTTCTGTATGTACATCTATATTTAATCTCTAAAAAATTATTTTTTGTTAATGCTCCTGTGTGTCTGAAATGGATTACATAATTGAATTTACATTATTTCTTATGGGGAAAATGGTTCCAGTTTTCACCGATTTCCGTTTTCGCCAATCTCTTTGGAACGGATTAAACACGAAAACGAAGGGTCCACTATACTTATGCGTACATGTGAGAGAGAGACAGAGATAGAGACAGATATTTTTAGAGACAGACAGAGAGGCAGACAAAGTCAGTCAACCAGATAGCCAGCCGGCTGGCTGGCTAGCTGGCTGGCTCGATAGTAACCCATGTTGCACATGGGTTATTATTGAGGTTTTTGATATTTCCTCGACCACTTGTGGCCTCATCCATCACTTTCCTCTTAACCCTTTCAGGGTCCAAGGGGGGTCTCCGAAACTCGTTCTCAGGGTCCAAGAATTTAAAAAAAAAATTTATTTTATCTTGTGAAATGATAGAGAATCTTTTTCCGATCATAACGCCACAAAAATTATGAAATTTGATCGAAAACTAACGGAATTATGCTTTCGCGAATTTATCTGTATGGATGACATTTACGCATCGGCGATTTCGCCCACTTTGAGCCCTATTTTCGGCAAATTCCAATGTTTCAGTCTACTAAAATTATAGCTATTTCGCTAGAACTCCATTTCTTCTATCGATTGAGTACAAGAAACTGCCTATTTACCAATTACAACTACCCAAAATAGTGGTCAGAAAATTGCAATTTGGCCAATTTCACACAAATTTCAAACGATGCCAATTTCAAAATAGGGTCCAGAATAAACAAGGCACTAAAATAACATCTTCTCTGTTCATTAGTCACGTTTCCAGGCCCCTCTTTCATTACTTTTGCTTATCATTTTGAATTTTTCTCACAAAAAAATAGAAGATTTACTGTTATGTATACAACTGCATCATTGTAAAAATGGTATAAACAATATCAGAGCACTTGTGCATGAATATTAGACTTGCCAGTTAATGTGTATTGGATGCATGGTGTGATTTATTTACTCTTGAACATCGTCAAAAATCGAACATTTTCACTACTTTTGAGCTCAATTTCAAGGTACTTGTCATTGTCAAACTAATCAAAATCATCTCTATTTCTGTAATATATCTTCCATCCTATCAAATGAGACCAAGAAAACGAGAATACATCAATAAATAACATTCGAAAATAGACTGCAAAGTCGCTGTTTTAAACCAAAAATACGGTCAGTTTTTTTTCCTCATTATGCACTGTGTGGTGCAGGAATTTTTTTTATACTGCGCACACTGACTGCACAGACCCATTCTATCACATCTTGGCCTAACAGCCTGTTTCTGCTTGATTTGAGGGCGCTAGAATTTAGGTGTACTAGTACGTCAATAACCCCAGGGCGTAAGCCGTACTAGTACGTCAATAACCCTGAAAGGGTTAAAATGGGAGTGTTAATACGACATGACATCAGTGAATCCCTGGTGTTTGCCACGCTATTTGCTCTAGCTGGTGCTCAATTGAACTGGTGCTCCCTCAAGGTACTAAGTGGTCCCAGATTTTTTTAATACTGTGCACACCGAGTGTTAAGACCCATTCTTTACTGACCAGGCATCTCAGGCCATTCGTACCAATTTTGGAGGCAGGAAAAATAAAACATTTATCTACATTTGGAGCGCTAGTGGTACTAACGTAGATCTACGTTTGGACAGTTTTGGGTTAATCACCTCGCTGTCTGTGCCGTAATGCTATGGGTTTGAAGTCTGTGCCATAAAATTTTGTGATGAACTCAGCTCTCTCACATAAGCAGTAAGCAGTAAATTTTGGCCCTGATATTAGAGAATGGGTCAATGCAGTAAGTGTGCACCCTTTAAAAAAATCCTGCCCCTCACAGTGCATAATAAGGAAAAAACTGCGACTGTGTTTTTGGTTTAAAATAGCAAATTTGCAGTGTATTTTAGGATGGTTTTATGGTTTTATTCTTGGTTTATTGGTATCAGTTGATAGAATGGAAGATATATTACAGAAATAGAGATAATTTTGATTGAGGTTAGGTAAGGTTCGTCAGGACACTGAAGAAGTGTTTCCTGATGCGGGTCTTAGTCAGATGATGACCCGCCGTTGGAGCTTTGGTCACCTGACCAAGGCCTTCCGCTGGCTTACCGGTCCACCCCTTTAAAAATTATAGTCTATTACAACTGTTTTTTGATATCTGGAATGGAAGTACAGTGGTCCCTTGGTTTTCGCCGAAACTTCGTTCCAGAATGCTGCTCAAGTGCCATTACCGAACGAATTTACTTCCTTAAGAAATAATGTCATGTAGGTTAGTCTATTTCAGACCCCCAAAAATACACTTGCAACAGCACTTACGAAAATACACTTACATAAATGTTCAAGTTTGGAGATGCACGAAAACCGAGGGACCACTGTACAGTGGACCCCCGGTGTTCGTAATGCTCCAAACTTGAACAATTACATAAGTGTTTTTTTGTAAGTGCTTTTGTAAGTGTATTCTTGGGGGTCTAAAAGGACTAATCTAATTTACATTATTCCTTATGGGAACAAATTCTTTTGGTAACGGCACTTGAACAGCATTCTGGAACGAATTAATTACGAAAACCGGGGGTCCACTGTAGCTTGAAATTGAGCTCAAAGTAGTGGAAATATTCAAGTTTTGCTGATATTCCAGAGTAAACAAATCACGTCACTCGTCCAGTATGCATCCAACTGGTTGGTCTAATATGTGTTCATGAATGCGCTGACCAAGGGGCTAGTAACCCCTTCTCCTGTATATATTACTAAATGTAAAAGGGGAAACTTTCGTTTTTCATTTTGGGCCACTCCGCTTCGGTGGGAAACGGCCGACGTGTTGAAAGAAGAAAAGAATGCGCTGACATTAGTTATATATTTATTATAATAATGCATAAGAGTAAATCTTCAATTTTTTTGTGTGAATAAAAATTCAAAACTGAATTCATGTGTAAAATTTGGAAACATAAATAATTAACAGAGGAAATGCTATTTTATTTCCAGGAATGCATGCATTGTTTATTCTGGACCCTATTTTGAAACTGGAATATTTTGAAATTTGTGTGAAATTGGCCATTTTATGAATTTCTGATCACTTTATTGGGTAGTTGCAATAGCTGATTTTGTGGTTTCTTGTGCTCAGTCGATAAATTGGAAGATATGCTAGTGAAATAGCTAAGAATTTGGTCTACTGAAACAATGTATTTGGCCTAAAACAGGAATCAAAGTGGGCAAAATCGCTGATGTGTAAATATCACTAACACAGCTAATTTGTGAAAGCGTAATTTCGTCAGTTTTCCATCAGATTTCGTACTTTTTGTTTTATTACCTTCAGAAAAATATTCTCTACCATTTCATAAGAAAAACTAACAAATTTTTTTTTTTAAATTCTTGGATACTGTGGACAAGTTTCACATCGTGGGTCTGGACGATGAAAGGGTTAAAGGGTTAACGTACGAAACATGCACTCATGTTACTGTGCCTATTATGTATATGAAACATTAAACTCCAATAAATACCTTCCTTTCAAACTTCTCCTTGGCATCAAGCTCTACAGTGGGTAAAATACTGTCATAAGGTATAGTATGCTACAGAGGAAGCGTCAGTCAGTGAGGCAAACTTCATTGTTGTCTTATATTAAGAAAGTTCCACAGTCATCCCAACATTCACCAGCAAGGAGCCCTACCATTCAGCAGCCTTCACCATAAGGAAAGGATAAAAGTATTCTAAGGTTAGCAATACAGTACTGTAGCATTTTTTATTTATTTTTACTTTGAAACATTTTTTAGACCTAGCGCTATTGCGCACTTAATAAATGATAGTGTAAACATGTCATTAGGTTTTTATATGCACTAGCAAGTGAAAAAAAAAGGCTGTGATTCGCTTTAAGGCGATATTTGCTTTACGGTAGTGGTCTGGAACATTTTTTTTTTTTTTTTCAACAAGTCGGCCGTCTCCCACCGAGGCAGGGTGACCCAAAAAGAAAGAAAATCCCCAAAAAGAAAATACTTTCATCATCATTCAACACTTTCACCACACACATACATAATCACTGTCTTTGCAGAGGAGCTCAGATACGACAGCTGAGAATTGTCCCTCCCAGCTGTCACTATCCCAGACCCCTCCTTTAAAGTGCAGGCATTGTACTTCCCATTTCCAGGACTCAAGTCCAACTAAATCAATTAACTGGTTTCCCTGAATCCCTTCACAAAATGTTACCCTGCTCACACTCCAACAGATCGTCATGTCCCAAAAACCATTCGTCTCCATTCGCTCCTATCTAACACGCTCACACATGCTTGCAGGAAGTCCAAGCCCCTCGCCCACAATACCTCTTTTACCCCTTCCTCCAACCTTTTCTAGGACGACCCCTACCCCGCCTTCCTTCCCCTACAGATTTATACGCTCTCCAAGTCATTCTACTTTGATCCATTCTCTCTAAATGACCAAACCACCTCAACAACCCCTCTTCAGCCCTCTGACAAATACTTTTAGTAACTCCACACCTTCTCCTAATTTCCACATTCCGAATTTTCTGCATAATATTTACACCACACATTGCCCTTAGACAGGACATCTCCACTGCCTCCAGCCTCCTCCTCGCTGCAGCAGTTGCAACCCATGCTTCACACCCATATAAGAGTGTTGGTACGACTATACTTTCGTACATTCCTTCTTTGCCCCCATGGATAACGTTTTTGTCTCCACAGATACCTCAACGCACCACTCACCTTTTTTCCTTCATCAATTCTATGGTTAACCTCATCCTTCATAAACCCATCCGCTGACACGTCAACTCCCAAATATCTGAAAACATTTACTTCTTCCATAATCCCTCTCTCCAATGTGATATCCAATTTTTCTTTATTTAAATCGTTTGATACCCTCATCACCTTACTCTTATCTATGTTCACTTTTAACTTTCTACCTTTACACACACTCCCAAACTCGTCCACTAACCTTTGCAACTTTTCTTTAGAATCTCCCATAAGCACAGTATCATCAGCAAAAAGTAACTGTGTCAACTCCCATTTTGCCTTTAATTCTCCAAAATTTAATCCCACCCCTCTTCCCAACACCCTAGCATTTACTTCTTTTACAACCCCATCTATAAATATATTAAACAACCATGGTGACATTACACATCCCTGTCTAAGACCTACTTTTACCGGGAAGTAATCTCCCTCTCTCCTGCACACCCTAACCTGAGCCTCACTATCCTCATAAAAACTCTTTACAGCCTTCAGTAACTTACTACCTATTCCATACACTTGCAACATTTGCCACATTGCTCCCCTATCCACTCTATCATATGCCTTTTCTAAATCCATAAATGCAATAAAAATTTCTCTACCTTTATCTAAATACTGTTCACATATATGCTTCACTGTAAACACTTGATCTACACATCCCCTACCCACTCTAAAGCCTCCTTGCTCATCTGCAATCCTACTCTCTGTCTTACCTCTAATTCTTTCAATAATAACCCTACCATACACTTTACCTGGTATACTCAGTAAACTTCTTCTTCTTTCAACACGTCGGCCGTTTCCCACCGAAGTGGGGTGGCCCAAAATGAAAAACGAAAGTTTCCCATTTTACATTTAGTAATATATACAGGAGAAGGGGTTACTAGCCCCTTGCTCCCAGCATGTTAGTCGCCTCTTACGACACGCATGGACTCAGTAAACTTATTCCCCTATAATTTTTACACTCTGTTTTATCCTCCTTCCCTTTATATAAAGGAACTATACATGCTCTCTGCCAATCCCTAGGTACCTTCCCCTCTTTCATACATTTAATAAACAAAAATACCAACCACTCCAGCACTATATCCCCCCCTGCTTTTAACATTTCTGTCATGATTCCGTCAATTCCAGCTGCTTTACCCCCTTTCATTCTACGTAATGCCTCACGCACCTCCCCCACACTCACATCCTGCTCTTCTTCACTCCTAAATGATGTTGTACCTCCCTGGCCAGTACATGAAATTACCGCCTCCCTTTTTCCATCGACATTTAAAAGTTCCTCAAAATATTCTCGCCATCTACCCAATACCTCCAGCTCCCCATCTACTAACTCCCCTACTCTGTTTTTAACTGACAAATCCATTCGTTCCCTAGGCTTTCTTACCTTGTTTATCTCACTCCAAAATTTTTTCTTGTTTTCAGCAAAATTTCTTGACAGAGCCTCTCCCATTCTTTCATTCGCTCTTCTTTTGCACTCTCTCACCACTCTCTTCACCTTTCTTGTACTCTCCATATACTCTGCTCTTCTATTAACACTTCTGTTTTGTAAAAACCTCTCATAAGCTACCTTTTTCTCTTTTATCACACCCTTTACTTCTTCATTCCACCACTCACTCCTCTGGAACATAACTTGACATATTAGCAAGGTATGCCTGTACATTTTAAAAAACAATTACTTGTCAGAAATGGGTCCATTGTTTAGTAGGGTCACATTAACAGCATATCTGCAAGTTGTATTCCTCAGCAGTCATAATAAAATGTGTATGCATTAGAGGTAACATAAGCTAAAAGGATATGTGAATAATAAGGGTAGAATGTGTAGTAGTCTAGTTATATAAAACAATAAGAAATACAGTGGTACCTCGGTTAACGATATTTTTTCGTTCCAGAATGCTGTTCAAGTGCCATTACCAAACGAATTTATCCCCATAAAGAATAATGTAAAATAGACTAGTCCTTTTAGACCCCCAAAAATACACTTACAAAAGCATTTAAAAAATAAACTTACATAAAAGGGCGAGTTTGGGGACCATCGTTAACCGAGGTACCACTGTACATATATGAAGCATATATTTATCACTCTCTTTTTATCTGTTTCAGGAAAAGTACTTCCAGCTGCTTGAGTTTGTTGTGTTCCAGCTGAAGTTTGTACCTTGCAAAGAACTTATCTCCCTGTCAATCCTGCTGAAGGCTCAGCATACTCTCTCCTGCTCCATCATATGCATCAACACACTGCTCACTATTCTCAAGTACGACTTGTTTTTGTTATTCACTGATAACAGTATTATTGTAAAGCATCCTCATTGTAACTCATTTATTATATTTTTCATAAGCACAGCCTCATTTTGTATTAAAATAAGGCTTTCTCACTTAAATAGATAATTATCGCCCTGCCTTGGTGGGAAACGGCCGACGTGTTAAAAAAAAATTATCATTTATTAACCCTTTCACTGTTTCCCGCATATATCTATGTTATTGATGGCAGTGTCGCTCATGTAAATCTATGTTTGAAACACAGCACCCGCAGATATGCTGTGAGTGGTAAATTTTGGCCTAGACATGAGGGAGTGGGTCTGTGCAGTGAGTGTGCACCATATAACAAAAATCCTGCATCACAAAGCAAACCTCTGGCCTTGTGTCTGGTTTAAAACAGTGATTTTGAGGAGTATTTCTGTGATGGTTTTTATGGTTTTATTGGCTGTTTCTAGGTGTCATTTGATAGAATGAAAGACATACTAGTGAAACAGACCTGATTTTTTAAATAAGGCTCAAAGTAGCAGAAATATTAAACTATTGATGAGTTTACTTGAGGAAAGGTAGGTGACTTCCCTAGCCCCCTGTTTTATTGGGTTTTTCTAGGTCTGCTTCAATTATTGGGACAGTCTAAACCATGACCAATCATCCTTGGTTACTTATTATTTTTGAGAAATGGGGTAAAACTTCAATTTTTTTGGAGGGCAGGTGTTATATAGGAGATGCCTTGGACATAAATCATGAGCAGAGGATAGGTTGTTTTAGAGGCTGGAATGCCTACAGTGTTTATTTTGGACTGTTTTAAACTGGAATTTATTTTAATTTTGTATAAAATTGGTTAACCTCTTTACTGTCCAAATGTAGATGTACGTTGTTACCACTAGTATTCCAAACGTAGATCAGTGTTTTATTTTTCCTGCCTCCAAATTTGGCACAATTGGCATGAGATGCCTGGTCAGTATAGAATGGATCTCAACACTGTGTGCACAGTATTAAAAAAATCTGGGACCACTTAGTACCTTGTGGGAGCACCAGTTCAATTGAGTGCCAGTGTGTCAAACACCAAGGATTTACTATGCCATGTCGTGTTAACACTTCCCATTTAAAAGGAAAGTGATGTTGACCCCGAGTTTAGTGACTTTGAGATGGATGTGGCCACAAGTGGTTGAGGAAATATCAAAACCCTCGATAATAACCCATGTGCAATATTTGTGCCACATCCTTTCAATTTCTATACCACTGGTAGTGTCATCCTGCCAGAAGGTCCTATAACCTTGGCCCTAAGTAAAGAGAAATGATTCTGGAACATGTGTAATATGTTTGGCAGGCTGGCTGGCTGGCTGGATGGCTGGCTGGCTGGCTGGCTGGTTGGCTGATTGATTTTGGCTATCTCTATCTCTGTCTGTATCTACCTGTCTCTGTCTATCTCACAGGTACACGTAAGTAGTGTACAGTTAAATTTTTTTTTTTATTATTATTAACACATCGGCCGTCTCCTACCATTCACTCCATCACTGTCTTGCCAGAGATGCACTTACACTACAGTTATGAAACTGCAACATTAACACCCCTCCTTCAGAGAATAGACACTGTACTTCCCATCTTCAGGACTCAAGTCTGGCCTTCTGGTTTCCCTGAATCTTTTCATAAATGTTACCATGCTCACACTCCAACAGCACGTCAAGTCCTAAAAACCATTTGTCTCCATTCGCTCCTATCTAATAATAATATTAGGTACGTATAACATAGTGTAGAAGCATGATAAAGATGCCCAAATTAATAAAAACTGACATTATATGGAGAGGTATTGAAGGGTGGACGGTGGGGGAGGGCAGGGACGGATAAAAAAAAGTGACTGCAACCCTCACAGAAAACATTATGTGTTATGCGCCTGAAGGGTAACTATAGAATATCACTCTTATCCTATGCAAAGACAGAAAAGTGCGATTTTCTCCCCCAAATTTTTTTTCCCAAGTAATCAGCTATGCACTTGTTTCCTGGAATACGTATCTAGGAAGTAAGTTATTGACCTATTTCATGTTGTATTATCATTAATAATGAATGAATTGAAAGGATTTTCACAGCAAACATAAAACTGAATGTTTTAATTTTGGGTGGTGACATTTTTGAAGTACACGTATTATTAAGGGGTAGTTCCTCGATTAGTAATGAATTCTTTTACCAGCATGGTCTTAGGAACGGAACTCCGTCATTAAGTGAGGAGAGGCTTGATATAAATTAAAATAAAAATGAGAAAAAAAAAAAGGTATATCAGCAACACTTCTGCAAACACCAGGACTCCATGTTGCCATCAGGTGAGCATCCAGCAAACAACTTCGTCGTCCTATATCTCCGTAAGTACTGACTTTAATTTTTGTTTTTTATCCTGTTACATGTAGAAAAATGTCCTCTTTAAAAAAAATGTTTTTTTTTTTTTCAAAGTACAGTGGACCCTTGGTTTTTGTCACTAATAATTTTCCAGAATGCTGTTTGAGTGCGGTTACTGAACGAATTTGTTCCCATAAGGACGAATATAAATTAAATTAGTCGTTTGAGACCCCCAAAAATACACTTACAAAAGCACTTACAAAAATACACTTACAAAAGCACTTACAAAAATACACTTACAAAAGCACTTACAAAAATACTCTTACATAATTGTTCGAGTTGGGAGCTGTATGAAAACAGAGGGTCCACTGTACTCGGAGCACTGGGCGAGAGAACGTAGATCTATGTTTGGACAGTTAAGGGGTTAAATTACTGATTTCTGTGCATTTTATAGGGTAGTTCTGAGAGTTGAATGGGGAGTTTCTTGCACTAAATCCATAGAATGGAAGGCATTCTAGCAAAATATCTAGTACAGTCAACCCTCCGTTTTCGTGTTTAATCCGTTCAAGAAGGATCGACGAAAACTGAAATCAATGAAAACTGAAGCTATTTTCCTCATAAGAAATAATGTAAATTCAATTAATCCGTTTCAGACACCCTGGAGTATTCAAAAAAATAATTTTTTAGAGATTAAATATAGATTTGCATACAGAAAAGAATGACAAATAAATATAAAGCACTAATAACATGTATAAATGAACATTTAACATCACACTTACCTTTATTGGTGACTCTTGTTGGTGTATGGAAGATGGAGAGGAGGAGAGAGGGAGGTGAGTTTATTGTTGGGAGGCAGGACAAAATGCTTCAATTTGACACTAATATCAGCTCTACGGCTTATTTATCTATCACAATTCATCTAATATGACATAATAAACAATATTAATAAAATAGAAACATGATATAAACTCTAGAATGAATAAAACATGTCATTACGAATGTAAGGACTTGTGGTAGTGTTATTGTTATTAGGTATAAGGGCCACTGACTATAAGCCGTGGTGGTTGTCGGCGGCAGCAGAAAGCCACCACTACTATTCACACAAACAATGTACATAGTTTATAAATAAGAAATATTTACACTTTAATTTATAAATAAATATTTACACTTTAATTTATAAATAAATATTTACACTTTAATTTATAAATAAGAAATATTCACACTTATATACGTAAATAAGAAATATTTACACATACCTTGGAGGAGATGTTGGAAAAGGGTGGCTCTGGACTCAGTGCACTTATACTCCTCAAACAACAATGGAGGAGTTAAGTTTCGTGTCATCATTTTTCTATCGCTTAACTTACTTGCTACACTGTTAGTGCTACACTTTATCGCTGGCTGGTGCTATAGCCTTTATCGACTCCACTTTCCTACGATTTCTTTCTTTAATTCTATGGTGTTCCTCACTTTCTTTACCAAAGGACTGGCACTAGGAGCTTTCTTTGGGCCCATGGTGGCTTATTTAGCAGTCACACACAATAATCAAGGGCCAAAAACAATGGATTGTTAAGAAATGTTTTGTATGAACTCGCAGGATAATGTTCACTCAATCAGAAACAATGCTACACTGCCTGAGAATGTGCGTGGGAGGCGGGCTTGCAGGCTTTTATGTGCACTGGACAGGTTCCGTACCATGAACGAAAACGGAGCCAATCACCGAAACCGGAGGTAATATTTCCACGAAAAAAGTGCCCGAAAACTGAAATCACCAAAAACGGAGATATGTACACGAAAACGGAGGGTTGACTGTAATTTGTTAGAATTGAGGAATGGAATTGGCTTAAAATAGGACTCAAACTGGGTGAACTTGCCAGTGTGGAAATTGCATGAAGACTGCAAACTTAGTGCCTGTACAGTGGTCCCTCGGTTTTCGCCGAAAATCGTTCCAGAATGCTGCTCAAGTGCCATTACCGAACGAATTTGCTTCCTTAAGAAATAATGTCACGTAGGTTAGTCTATTTCAGACCCCCAAAAATACACTTGCAACAGCACTTACGAAAATACACTTACATAAATGTTCGAGTTTGGAGATGCACGAAAACTGAGGGACCACTGTATATTTATGTAAGCTTTCCATCAGATTTTGAATTTTTGGTATCATTACCCTCAGAAAAACATTCTCTACCATTTCAAAAGATTTTTTTTTTTTAAATTAAGACAGTATAGGTCAGCCATTACTGATCCTGCAATCACTAATCCGGTTCCATCACTAATCCAGCACTAATTTTGGCTAATGTAATTTCAAATTTCCCAGGTCACCTCACCAACCTGCTGCTACTTGCTACATAAACACTGTTGGTGTCACTTGCAAATGCAGGCAAGCCATTCCAATTTGTTTTTCTGACTTTGTTTGGTATTTTCGTGTGTTTTTTATGGTTGTATTCTTGGTTTTTTGATCTCAATTCTTAGAAATGAAGATGTAATACAGAAATAGAGATGACTTTGATTGGTTTCAGAACAGAAAATTCCTTGAAAATGAGCTCAAAGTAGAGTAAGTGTTCGATTTTTACCGATGTCCAAGAGTAAACAAATTACGTCACTCATCCAATACATGTCCAACTGGCCGTCTAATACGCGTTCACGAATGGGGTGACATTATTTGTACAGTTATTACAATAATTCAGTAGTCTACATAACTAGATCTTATTTTTTGTGTGGGGAGCCGTATAGCGAGTTTTGGTCATAATTTGAAATCGCCATATTAGCGGAACACCATAAGGTGAAACGATGTAAAGTGGGTCCCTACTGTATTCTAACCTAATCACTCTGTAATCCAGCAAAATCACTAATCCGGCACCCTACAGGTCCCGATTGTGGCGGATTAGTGATGGTCAATCTGCACACTTAATTTTGGGGGTCATGACAGTAAAACAATAATAAGTTTATTTTAGCATGATGCATGTTTGTATAAAGAAGTGTAACAATTTGGTGAACATCCCAAAAGCCCCTTTATATGCAGAGCTTTTCGGGCAAGCTTAAGACTAACTTAAGATTAACCCTTTGACTGTTTCGGTCGTATATATACATCTTATGAGCCACTGTTTCAGACGTATATATACAGTGGACCCTCGGTTAACGAATACCCCGGAAATCGTGCAATTATGTAAGTATAATTTTGTAAGTTCTTGTGGAAGTGTATTTTTGGGGGTCTGAAATAGACTAACCTACGTGAAATTTTTCCTTAAGGGAGTAAATTCGTTCGGTAATGGCACTTGAGCAGACTTCAGGAGTGAAGTTTTTACGAAACTCGGGGGTCCACTGTACTCACAAATTCTAGCGGCTTCAAATTAAGCGGGAGAAAGCTGGTAGGCCCACATACGAGAGAATGGGTCGGTGTGGTCAGTGTGCGCTGTATAAAAAAAATCCTGCAGCACGCAGTGCATAATGAGAGAAAAAAAACTGACCGTTTTTTTGGATTAAAACGCCGTCTTTGAGGTGTATTTTCGTATAGTATTTATGGTTGTATTGTTTCTTTTATGGTCTCATTTGATAGAATGGTGTATTTTCGTATAGTATTTATGGTTGTATTCTCTCTTTTATGGTCTCATTTGATAGAATGGAAAACATACTACAGAAATATAGATGATTTTGATTAGTTTCATGAAGAAAACGACCTTAAAATTGAGCTCAAATTTGGGGAAATGTTCGATTTTTGCCAATGTTCAAGAGTAAACAAATCACGCCACGCGTCCAATACACATCAACTGGTGAGTCTAATATTCTTTCACAAGTGCACTGATATTATTTGTACCATTTTTACAATAATGCAATAGTCTGCATAACAGTAAATTTTCAATTTTTTGTGTGAATAAAAAATCAAAATAGAAAGCAAGAGTAATATAAGAGGTGCCAAAATACGTGACTAATGAACAGATAACATCTTATTTTAGTGCCAGGAATGTCTGCATTGTTTATTCTGGAGCTTATTTTGAAATTGACAACTTTTTTATTTTGCATGAAATTGGCCAAATTGCCAATTTCTGACCACTTTATTGGGTAGTTGAAATTGGTAAATTGGTGGTTTCTTGTACTCAATCGATAGAACAAATGGAGTTCTAAAGAAATAGCTATGAGTTTGGTCGACTGTAACAATGGAATTGGCCGAAAATAGGGCTCAAAGTCGGCGAAATTGCCAATGCGTATATATCGCCGAGATCACTAACTTCGCGAGAGCGTAATTTTGGTGTCATTACCATCGGGAAAGAATTCTCTATCATTTCATAAGAAAAAATAATTATTTTTTTTTTTTTAAAAAATTTTGCGACAACAGGAGACACCTCAGGATTAGGGGTTGCGACAGTCAAAGGGTTAAACGGTCCAAACGTATATATACGTTCGCTTGCCCAGTGCCCCGAATATTTTGAAAAAAAAAAATTATAGAAATAAAGAGCATATTTTTTTTAAGTATTATAGGATAAAAATTTTTTTAGGGTCAGTACTTACCGAGCTATGAGGTGGAGAAGTTGGCACTAGATGCTCACCTGACAGCAACAGGAGTCCTGCCACTTGCAGAATTGTTGCCGATATACCTATTTTCTCCTTTTTATATTATTTTATATAATTTTTATGTGTAATTACAATTTATAGTAGTACTTGTGATTTCATAGCCAATCTTTGTTCTGACACTAATATTAGGTACTGAAATTGTACTCAAATAGTAATAATAATGATAGTGCATAATAATAATAATAATGATAGTGCATAATAATAATAATAATAATGATAGTGCATAATAATAATAATAATAATAATAATAATGATAGTGCATCATCATCATCATAATAATAATAATGATGATAGTGCATAATAATAATAATAATAATAATAATACTAAGTTCCCTTGAAGCATTATGTAAGATGTGTCACTTCCTTATCTTATCTCCAGTAAAGACTGTGGTGACATTTGATGAGGGGTGAGCGTAGTCTTATCTTTTCTTATCAGTCCACTAATGACAGTGGTGACATTTGATGAGCTTACACTGCTTTGCTTTATTTGTGTTACACAAACCTGTCTGTCTGTCTGTGTGTCTGTCTTTCTGTCTGCCTGTTTGTCTCCTTTCTGTCTGCCTGTCTCAGAGAGTAGCTCATCAATCAATCAACTTTATTTCTGATAATATTACAAAGTGGGGTTTACATATTATGTTATTAACCCTTTCAGGGTCCAAGGCCATTTTTGGAAGGGGTGCGCCAGTGTCCAAGAATTTAAAAAAAAAATTCTTATTTTTTCTTACGAAATGGTAAAGAATCTTTTTCTGAAGGTAATAAAACAAAAAGTATGAAATTTGATTGAAAATTGACGAAATTATGCTCTCGCGAATTTTTATGTGTCAGCGATATTTACGCATCAGCGATTTTTCCAACTTTGACTCCCATTTTAGGCCAATTACATTATTCCAGTCGACGAAATTCTTAGCTATTTCACTAGTATTACTTCTATTCTATAGATTGAGCACAAGAAATCGCCCAGTCAACTGTTTCAACTACAAAATAAAGTGATTGGAAATTGGTAATTTGGCCAATTTAACACAATGTTCAAAATATTCTAATTTCAAAACAGGGTGCAGAATAAACAGTGCAGGCATTCCTGGCACTAAACTAATATTTCCTCTTTTCATTAGTTACATTTTCAGTCTTTACAAATGAATTCCATTTTTATTTTTTATTCACATAATGAATTTTTATTCAAACCCAAAAAATGGAAGATTTACTGTTATGCAATATTGTAATAATTGTACAAATAATATCACCACATTTGTGAACGTATATTAGACCCACCAGCTGGCGCGTATTAGACGTGTGAGGTCATTTGTTTACTCTTGAACATAGGCAAAAATTTAACATTTCTGCTATTTTGAGCTCAGTTTCAAGCCATTTGCAGTACTAAAACCAATCAAAATAATCTCTATATCTGTGATATATCTTCCATTCTATCAAATGAGACCAAGAAATTGCAAATACAACTATACAAAGTATACGAAAAAACACTGCAAAGTCGCTGTTTTAATCGAAAATTGCGGTTTCAGTTTTTTCTCTCATTATGCACTGTGCTGCAGGATTTGTTTTATGTGGTGCACACTTACCACATAGATGTATTCCCTCATATATAGGCCCCAATTTGCCGCTCAAAGCTTCTCTGAGTGAGCTGAGCTCATGAAGTAGAACTATGGTTTGGACCCTGAACTCAAAGCCGTAGAACTACGGCACGGACCCTGAAAGGGTTAATACATTTTATGAATAATTTATTACAAGAAGGCCAATAATATAGCTAGGTATGCCTAGGCATTTCAGGCAGTCTTATACTAGATCTTACTCTATAGTGACACAATGATTATACTGGTATTAAGGTTAGGTAATTGTAGTGATTACCTAGGTTTACAAAATTGAGGTAGTACAAAAATTTAAGAATTTAACAATTAGTTTATATATTAATGGAAATGATGACGTGTTGGCATGATACTCATGAACCAACTGGTATTACACACGATCACAAGCACAGTATAGCACTTTGTCTGTTTTTTTTTAGTTATCCTAGGTAATTTACACTATGCATAATTGTATTTACGTATGTGTTCCTGTGAGATAGAGACAGAGATAGATACAGACAGATGGAGATAGAGACAGCCAATCAGGTAGCCTGCTGGCCAGCCAGGTGGCCAGCCAGCCAGCCAGCTGGCCGGGCAGCCTGCCGACATCACTTTCCACTTAAAAGGGGAGTGTTAATATGACATGACGTCAGTGAATCCTTGTGTTTGCCTTGCTTAGCTGGTCTAATGTCCCAATTTTTAATACAACCCACACCGAGTGTTAAGACCCATTCTATGCTGACCAGGCATCTCAAGACAATCGTGCCAAATTTGGAGGCAGGAAAAATAAAATGTATACAGTTGACCCCCGAGTTACGAACACCCCGGAAATCGTACAATTATGTAAGTATAATATTGTAAGTGCTTTTGTAAGTGTATTTTGGGGTCTGAAATGGACTAAACTGACATTACATTATTTGACTTAAGGTATTTGAATGGCATATGGCAAGGCTTCGGAATGAATTTTGTTTGTTACTCGGGGGTCCACTGTATATATACACGTTTGGGGCAATAGCGGTATGAACGTATATATACGTTTGGACCGTTTAACCCTTTGGGGGTCGACAGGCCTTCTCAGGAAAGTGTTCCTAGGGTCGAAAATTTTTTGGAAAAAAAAAATTAAATTTTTCTTATGAAATGATAGAGAATATTTTTCCGATCATAACGCCACCAAAATTATGAAATTTGATCGAAAACTAACGAAATTATGCTTTCGCGAAGTTAGCGGTAGCCATGACACTTACGCATCGGCGATTTTGCCCACTTTGAGCCCTATTTTCGACAAATTCCAATGTTTCAGTCTACTAAAATTATAGCTATTTCGCTAGAACTCCATTTTTTCTATCGATTGAGTACAAGAAACCGCCTATTTACCAATTTCATCTACCCAAAATATTGGTCAGAAAATGGCAATTTTCCAATTTCACACAAATTTCAAACGATGCCAATTTCAAAATAGGATCCAGAATAAACAAGGCAGACATTCCTGGCACTAAAATAACATGTTCTCTGTTCATTAGTCACGTCTCCATGACCCTGTTCCATTACTTTTGCTTTTCATTTTGAATTTTTATTCTCACAAAAAATAGAAGATTTACTGTTATGTATACAACTGCATCATTGTAAAAATGGTACAAATAATATCAGAGCACTTGTGCATGAATATACGACTCGCCAGTTGATGTGTATTGGAGGCATAGTGTGATTTGTTTACTCTTGAACAGCGTCAAAAATCGAACATTTTCGCTACTTTGAGCTCAATTTCAAGGTACTTGTCATTGTCATACCAATCAAAATCATCTTTATTTCTGTAATATATCTTCCATTCTATCAAATGAGACCAAGAAAACGAGAATACATCAATATATACCATACGAAAATCGACTGCAAAGTCGCTGTTTTAATCGAAAAAAACGGCTAGAGTTTTTTTTTCTCTCATTATGCAGTGTGTACTGCAGGATTTTTTTTATACTGCGCACACTGACCACACAGACCCATTCTTTCATATGTATGCCTACCAGACGTTTTCTGCTTAAATTGAGGCCGCTAGAATTTGGGCGTACTAGTACGACACCAACCCCTGCTCGTAAAACGTACTAGTACGGCACCGACCCCCAAAGGGTTAAGGGTTAAACTGTCCAAACATAGATCTATGTTTTCACTGCCAGTGCTCAAATTTTTTTTTTTTTTAAATTAAAGAGGACAATTTTCTGTGTGTAATAAAACCAAAAAATTTTTTTAGGACCAGTACTTACTGAGATATAAGACCGCGAAGTTAGTGCTGGATGCTCACCTGACGGCAACATTGAGTCATGCCGCTTGCAGAAGTGTTGCCAATACGTATACCTTTTTTTCTCATTTTTATTTTAATTTATATAATTTTTATGTTCTGATAATGACAATTTATAGTAGTTCTTGTGATTTCATAGCCAATCTTTGTTATGACACTAATATTAAGTACTGAATAGTACTCAAATAGTCACAAGCACACTGACAGGTGAACATTTTCACCTACCTTGGTCATTTACTATTGTCTAGAAATATATACAAAGTATTTATAGGTCCCAGCAATGTTTTAGACATGATGGAGTATACATATATGAAACTCCTTGAAGCATGATGTTAAGACAAGTGTCACTAAACTGCTGACAGTGCAGCAATGGAGTGACACTTGATGATCATGCATTGCTCCAGGGAACCCTGGCTTTATTTGTTTTCACTGTTACACACAAACATGTATGTCTGTTTGTCTGCCTTTCTGTCTGCCTGCGTGTGTCTGTCTTTCTGTCTGCCTGTGTGTGTCTGTCTTTCTGTCTGCCTGTGTCTCAGTCTTTCTGTCTGCCTGTGTGTCTCAGTCTTTCTGTCTGCCTGTGTCTCGGTCTTTCTGTCTGCCTGTGTGTCTCGGTCTTTCTGTCTGCTTGTGTGTCTCGGTCTTTCTGTCTGCCTGCGTGTGTGTGTTTTTCTGTCTGCCTGTGTGTGTCTGTCTTTCCATCTGCTTGTCTCGGTATCAGAGAGTGGCTCGTAAACCAACAGGTATTACACACAATGCAGTCGTCACGTCTGATTCCTGATCAAGTGAAAATGCATATTACTTTCCAGTCATGCTTATTATGCCTTATATCTACAAGCACTGTATAGCACTTTGCCTGGAATTTTTGGGTTATCCTAGGTAATTTACACTATGTATAATTGTACTTATGTGTACATGTGAGAGAGAGACAGAGATAGATATATAGACAGAGACAGACAAAGACATAGAGTCAGAGATATAGACAAACAGACAGAGATACACAGAGACAGATACAGACAAGAGAGACAGCCAAAGTAAGTCAGCCTGCCGAATATGTATTACACATGTTCCAAAATCATTTCTCTTTACTTAGGGCATAGGTTATAGGACATTCTGGCAAGATGACACTACCAGTGGTATCAAAAATGAAAGGATGTTGCACATGGGTTATTATCGAGGTTTTTGATATTTCCTCGACCACTTCTGGCCACATCCATCTCAAAGCCACTAAACTCTGGGTCAACATCACTCTCCTCTTAAAAGGGGAGTGTTAATACAACATGACATCAGTGAATTCCTGGTGTTTGGTCCCAGATTTTTTTTAATACTGCACGCACCGAGTGTTAAGACCCATTCTATACTGACCAGGCATCTCAGGCCGATTGTGCCAAATTTGGAGGCAGGAAAAATAAAACGTTGATCTACGTTTGGAGCGCTAGCGGTACTAACGTAGCTCTATGTTTGGACAGTTAAGGGGTTAATAAGGCAATAACAGTGCTGTAATTTTACATATGGTCATTACGTGAGTTACAGTGAATAGAAGAAAATTGAATATTCAACTAGTTCATGCTATATGGGTTTAGTAAGTTCGGTAGAGAATAATTACAGTTTTGATATACAGGTCAGCCATCATTAATCCGGTAATCAGTCATCTGGTTCCATCAGTAATCTGGCACTAATTTCGGCTAGCATAATTTCAAATTTACAGGGTCGCCACACCAACCTGCTGCTACTGTTTGGTGGCGCTACTTGTTGCATAAGTCATTCCAATTTCTTTTTCTCCATTTATTGTTATAATAATAATAATAATAATAATAATAATAATTTTATTTTGACATGATACAAGGTTGTACTACATAGTTCTAGGTATACATGAGGTGTCAATGCCAAAAGCCCCTAATATGCTGAGCATTGTGGGCATTCTTAAAATTAATTAACAGTAGAGTACATGATAATTTACAAAATAAGTATAATTGTGTATTTAGGTTATGAAATTTGAATATATGTTGAACATAATAATTTGTTAATTGCAGCAATGCAATTATAATTAAATCAGATCACAAATTAAAACAATTAGTTGTGTTGCAAGTACAGTTTATATGTTCATTAGATAAGTTACACAGAGTACAAGAGAGTGGATTATTTTATTTGTTAATGCTATAGAAACAGAGTTAGCTCAGTATGCATTATTTATGACAGGTTTTTTACATTTAAGTGATTAATCAACTTTGTTGGTAATGTTAAATATTGTGCACTTAGTTTTGGGTGAGGTGGTTTTTTAGCAGCTCTTTGAATTGAGTTACAGGCAGGGTTTCTTTGGCAATCACAGGTAATGAATTCCAAATTTTCGGGCCTTTAACCCTTTTGGGGTTTCGGCCGTACTAGTACGGCGTACGCACCAGGGTTTTGGTCATACTAGTACGCCTAAATTCTAGCGCCCTCAAATCAAGCAGAAACAGGCTTGTAGGCCTAGATGTGAGAGAATTTGTCTGTGCAGTCAGTGTGCACAGTATAAAAAAAATCCTGCTTGTATTCTCGTTTTCTTAGTCTCATTTGATAGAATGGAGGATATATTACAGAAATAGAGATAATTTTGACTGGTTTCACGATGACAAGTACCTTGAAACTGAGCGCAAAGTAGAGAAAATGTTCGATTTTTGTGTATGTTCAAGAGTAAACAAATCACGCCATGTGTCCAATACACTTCAACTGGGTAGTCTAATATTCTTGCACAACTGCGCTGATATTATTTATACCATTTTTACAATGATGCAGTTGTATACATAACAGTAAATCTTTTATTTTTTGTGAGAATAAAAATTCAAAATGGAAAGTAAAAGTAATGTAAAAGGGGCCTGGAGACTTGACTAATGAACAGATAAAATATTTGAGTGCCAGGAATGTCTGTCTCATTTATTCTGGACCCTATTTTGAAATTGGCATCTTTTGAAATTTGTGTGAAATTGGCCAAATTGCAAATTTCTGACCACCTTATTGGGTAGTTGAAATTGGTAAATTGGCTGTTTCTTGTACTCAATTGATAGAACAAATGGAATTCTAGCGAAATAGCTATAATTTTAGTAGACTGAAACATTCAAATTTGCCGAAAATAGGGCTCAAACTGGGCGAAATCGCCGATGCGTAAATGTCATCGATGCTGCTAATTTCGCGAAAGCATAATTCCATTAGTTTTCGATCAAATTTCATAAATTTTGGTGTCGTTGTGATCGGAAAAAGATTCTCTATCATTTCATAAGAAAAAATAAATAAAAAAATTCCGAAAAATTTGGAACCCTGAGAATGAGTTTCGGAGAGGGCCTGTGGACCCCCAAAGGGTTAGCATGTTCCTGAAGTGCAATATGGCTCTGTCACTAAACTTGTTGCAGAGATGGCTTATTTCAGCTTGCTCAGGGTGAAATTGTTCAACGAAACTTTGCACCTCATTCCACATTGAACAAATTTCTTTAATTTGTGAAGAAGGCACCTCCAGTCTATCTTCCTCCTCCTGTGAATCAGTTTCCTCTACTCTGGTCTGATGCTGTTCCAGATGAAGCTCTTGCAGCTCTTCAGTGGTTAGCTCTTCCCTGTTGTCCTTCACCAACTCTTCCACATCCTCGCCACTCACCTCCAACCCCAAGGACTTGCCCAATGCCACAATACCTTCCACAACAGGCTCAGGGTCAGGGTCAGGGTCAGCCTCAAACCCTTCAAAATCCCTCTGTTCGACACACCCCGGCCACAATTGTCTCCAAGTAGAGTTAAAAGTCTTGGAAGTCACTCCCTCCCAAGCCTTACCTATAAGGAGTGATCTGTGTCTTGTGTTATGGTTGTGTGTCCTGTTAACCCTTTGACTGTCGGAGGCCCCTTTCTGAAACTGTCATTCTATGTCGCAAAATTTTGGAAAAAAAAATTATTTTTTCTTATGAAATGATAGAGAATCTTTTCCCGATGGTAATGACACCAAAAGTACAAAATTTGATCGAAAACTTACGGAATTACGTTCTCGCAAAGTTAGCGATGTCAGCGATATATACGCATCGACGATTTCGCCGACTTTGAGCCCTATTTTCGGCCAATTCCATTGTTACAGTCGGCCAAAATCATAGCTATTTCTTTAGAACTCCATTTGTTCTATCGATTGAGTACAAGAAACCACCAATTTACCGATTTCAACTACCTAATAAAGTGGTCAGAAATTGACAATTTCGCCAATTTCATGCAAAATAAAAAAGATGTCAATTTCAAAATAGGGTCCAGAAAAAAAATGCAGACATTCCTAGCACTAAAATAAGATGTTATCTGTTCATTAGTCACGTCTTTAGGCCCCTCTTATATTACTCTTGCTTTCTATTTTGATTTTTTATTCACTCAAAAAATAGAAGATTTATTGTTATGCAGACTATTGCATTATTGTAAAAATGGTATAAATATCTGTGCACTCGTGTAAGAATATTAGACTCACCAGTTGATGTGTATTGGACGCGTGGCGTGATTTGTTTACTCTTGAACATTGGCAAAAATTGAAAATTTCCGCTACTTTGAGCTCAATTTCAAGATCGTTTTCATCATAAAACTAATGAAAATCATCTCTATTCCAGTAATATGTTTTCCATTCTATCACATGAGACCACGAAGAAGAGAATACAACCATAAATACTATACGAAAATACAACTCTAAGTTGGCGTTTTAATCCAAAAAATGGTCGGAGTTTTTTTTTTTCTCATTATGCAGTGCGTGCTGCAGGATTTTTTTTATACTGCGCACACTGACCACACAGACCCATTCTCTCATATGTGGGCCTACCAGCTTTCTCCCGTTTGATTTGAAGCCGCTAGAATTTGTGAGTATATATACGTCCGAAACACTGGCTCGTAAGACGTATATATACGACCGAAACAGTCAAAGGGTTAAGGTAGGTAAGGAGAAGTTTGAGTGGTGGGTTAATATTTGAGTTTAGTGTTCTATGTATGTAATAGGCACAGTAATAAGTATGGATGTTTTGTATGGTGAGTAAGTTTAGATTTTTGAATATTGGTGGAGTATGTTGTCTGGAGTGTGAATTTGTTATCATTCTAACTGCAGCCTTTTGTTGTGTTATTAATGGTCTGAGATGAGTTATTGTTGTTGAGCCCCATGAGCAGATTCCATAGGTGAGGTAGGGGTAAATGAGTGTGTGATATAGGGTAAGGAGAGCTGGTTGTGGAACATAGTACCGTATCTTGGACAGTATTCCCACGGTCTTAGAGACTTTTTTGGAAATTTGTTGCATGTGTGTCTGAAATTTGAGGCCACTGTCAGGATGGATTCCTAAGAATTTTCCCTCTGTGAGTTTTGTGATAAGGGACCTGTTTATCATTATGTTAAGTGATACATTTGTAGCTCTGTTTCCAAACTGAATGAAATAGGTTTAATCAATATTGAGAGTAAGTTTGTTAGTCATCATCCAGGTAGATATTTTCTGCAATTCAGCATTTACAGTGTTGGCTAGTATGTCTGGGCTTGGGTGAGAGAAAACGTATGTAGTGTCATCTGCAAATAGTATGGGTTTGAGTAGTTGAGATGCATTTGGTAGGTCGTTAATGTAAATTAGAAAGAGAAGTGGGCCAAGAACACTTCCCTGTGGGATACCAACTGTAATAGTTTGCGTGGTAGAGCTAGCTCCATTTGTGTACACATATTGGCTTCTGTTACTAAGGTATGATTTTAGGTAGTTGAGGGAGTGCCAACTTATACCATAGTGTGATAATTTTAGGTGTAACAGATCATGGTCAACTGTATCAAAAGCTTTATGTAAATCAATGAAGATTCCCACTGAGATTTCTTTTTTCTCAAGAGCGGTGTAAATTATTTCTAGCATGTGTATAATAGCATCATTTGTATTTTTATTTGGCCTGAATCCAAACTGACAGTGGTTGAGTACGTTGTGGGAGATGAGGTAGGAATATATCTGCCTATGAATTAATTTTTCAAAGATTTTGGAGAGAAGGGGTAAGTTAAATATCAGCCTATAGTTATTCATGTCTGTTTGATCTCCTCCTTTATGTATGGGGGTAACCTTCGCTATTTTGAGTATTGATGGGAAGGTAGAGGATTCGATGGATTTGTTAAAGAGTGTTGCAATAATTGGTGAGAGAACTTGAGAAGCTTTTTTGTATATAAAAGGTGGTAAGTTATTTTGATCTCCTGCCTTGTTTTTTAATGTGTTAATTATAAGTGAGACTTCTATTGGGTTGGTCGGGGCTAAGAATAGTGTTTTTGGATAGGTGCCAGTGAGATAGTCGTTAGGTGGAGTGTTTGAATTTGGGATTTTGCTTGCCAGGTTTTTTCCTATGGTGGAGAAGAAATCATTGAGTCTGTTTGCTTTTTTCAGTAGGTGGGAGTAGGGGTTCATCTGGTTTTGTTAGTTTGATTGTTCTGTTAGTGGATATCTTTATAGTTCCTAGAATTTCAGATAGGGTTTTCTAGGTCTTTTTTATATCACCTTTTAAGTTATGTAATCTGTTCTCATAGTACAATTTTTTTGACCTTCTTATCAGGCTCGTTAGGTTTGATGAGTAACGTTTTGTTTGTTCTCTTGTTATGTGACCCATTCTGTACTGTTTTTCATATAGGTGTTTTATATTAATAGATTTGAGAATGCTGGGTGTTAACCAGGGACTGTTTAGCCTTTTAGCTGTGATCTGTTTAGTTTTCTAGGGCAATGCTTATTATAGAGGTATTGGGTCTTTTTTATAAAATTATTAATACATATGTCATTATCTGTATAGTTTTCTGTCTGTTTGCCAGTCAATGTCTGTCATATCTGTTATAAAGTTATTTATAGCTGTCTCATTATGTAGTCTGAAGGTAACTTTAGTAGTCTCTAGGGGTAATTTAACGAGGTTGGTTATGAGAAAGGTAGGGTAGTGGTCTGTGGTATTGTCTGTGATTATGCCTGATTTTAAAGGGGATATGGTGTTAGTCCAGATGTGGTCTAATAGGGAGGCATAAGTCTCAGAGATTCTTGTAGGTTTTGTTACTGTCGGTAGCAGCAAGCAGTTGCTCATAGTGTTTGTGAATTCAGTTACTTTTTGGTCCTGATCTTGTAGGAGGTTTATATTGAAGTCTCCTGTGAGGATTAAGTGGTATTTGTTCATGTGTGCATCAGTAATCATGCTTCCTAATTTTTCACTAAATTGTTTAATATTTGACTGTGGTAATCTATAGATGTTTATCACTGTGAGAGGTTTTTGTAGGTATTTGGATTTAAACTTGGCTATTATATATTCTCCATGTTCATCTCTTGTGCAAGTATTGCTGATACATTCAAGCTGGTCTGAGTAGAGTATAGCTGTGCCACCTCCTTGTTGGTCTGGTCTACAATTGTGAATGGCTGTGTAACCAGGAATGACATAGATATCTGTAGTATTAGGCTTTAGCTAGGTTTCAGTGAGAGCAATGATGGACATATTGGCCTGTAGTGAGTTTAATAATGCAGTGAGGTCGTCAAAATGTTTGCTTAAATATCTTACATTGTAGTTAAAGATAGATATGTTATTGTTGTCTTTGAGTAGTGTTTTTGCCTATTCTTCTGTGTAGTACAGTAATTACAGTTATTGTTAGGTTCGTGTAAGTCATTTAATAAGAGGTTGATATCAGGATCAATGTTTGGAATCATAAGATTTAGTGTGATTCTATAATTAAACTTAAAAATAGAACAATGTAAGTAGACTTAAGAATAGGACAATGCAAAGGAGTTTTTGCCACGTGAATTAGTACGTTAGATATGTTTACAAAAAAATGAATAAAAAAACTATGGTAGTCAATTTACAGCTAAAAAGAATCTAAGACACTATAGTACCTGAGTGAGCACCTGAGTGAGTTAATTGATTTAACAAATGTTTATATATGAGTGTGAATCTAAAACAAGACTTAAGAACAATGAATGATGCTAAACTTAATAATATGATACCTGATGATTAAATTTACTAGCTATTGGATTAACACACTTTTGCTTCGCACGTGAATTTGTACCTTAGTTATTTTTACAAATGCAAGTAAATGAACTGTGGTAGTTATTCTTAATTAAGCTAAAAATAAGGTCCCTTGATTAACGATCTTAATCCGTTCCAGGAGCTAGGCCTTAACACGAATTGCTCGTAATTCGAAACCTTATTTCCCATCAGAAATAATGTAAATACAATTAATCCGTTTCCACCCAAAAATATTCACAAAAAATTCATTTTTTTAAAGAATAAATACTATAGTTTTACATACAGAAAACAATGAGAAATAAATATAAAGCACTAATTATAATGGACAAATGAACAGTTAACCCTTTCAGGGTCGAAGGGGGGTCTCCGAAACTCGTTCTCAGGGTCCAAGAATTTAAAAAAAAAAATAAAAAAAATTCTTATGAAATGATAGAGAATCTTTTTCCGATCATAACACCACAAAAATTATGAAATTTGATCGAAAACTAACGGAATTATGCTTTCGCGAATTTAGCGGCAACCATGACACTTATGCATCGGCGATTTCGCCCACTTTGAGCCCTATTTTCGTCAAATTCCAATGTTTCAGGCAACTAAAATTATAGCTATTCCGCTAGAACTCCATTTCTTCTATCGATTGAATACACGAAACTGCCTATTTACCTATTACAACTATCCAAAATAGTGGTCAGAAAATGGCAATTTGGCCAATTTCACACAAATTTCAAATGATGCCAATTTCAAAATAGGGTCCAGAATAAACAAGGCAGACATTCCTGGCACTAAAATAACGTCTTCTCTGTTCATTAGTCACGTTTCCAGGCCCCTCTTACATTACTTTTGCTTTTCATTTTGAATTTTTATTCTCGCAAACAAATAGAAGATTTACTGTTATGTATACAACTGCATAATTGTAAAAATGGTATAAATAATATTAGAGCACTTGTGCATGAATATTAGACTCGCCAGTTGATGTGTATTGGATGCATGATGTGATTTGTTTACTCTTGAACATCATCAAAAATCGAACATTTTCGCTACTTTGAGCTCAATTTCAAGGTACTTGTTGTTGTCAAACCAATCAAAATAATCTCTATTTCTGTAGTATATCTTCCAATCTATCAAATGAGACCAAGAAAACGAGAATACATCAATACATACCATACGAAAATAAACTGCAAAGTCGCTGTTTTAAACCAAAAACACGGTCAGAGTTTTTTTTTCCTCATTATGCACTGTGTGGTGCAGGAATTTTTTTATACTGCGCACACTGACCGCACAGACCCATTCTATCACATCTAGGCCTAACAGCCTGTTTCTGCTTGATTTGAGGGCGCTAGAACTAGTACGTCAATAACCCCAGGGCGTAAGCCGTACTAGTACGTCAATAACCCTGAAAGGGTTAGATAAGTTTTACCTTTATTGAAGACTCTTGTTGGCGTATGAGAGTTTGTTTGGAGGCAGGACAAAATAGTCCTTCAATATGACAATAATATCAACTCTACAGCTTATTTATCTAGCACAATTCATCTAACATGACATAATAAACAATATTAATAACATAGAAACATGATATAAACTCTAGAATGATTAAAACATGTCATTACGAATCTCCACCTAACGACTATCTCACTGGTACCTATCCGAACACACTATTCCTAGCCCCGACCAACCCAATAGAAGTTTCACTTATAATCAACACATTAAAAAACAAAACAGGTGACCTAAATTTAAACTTACCACCTTTTATATACAAAAAAGCCTCAAGTTCTCTCACCAATTATTGCAACACTCTTTAACAAATCCATCGAATCCTCTACCTTCCCATCAATACTCAAAATAGCGAGGGTCACCCCCATACATAAAGGAGGAGATCAAACAGACCTGAATAACTACAGGCCGATATCTAACTTACCCCTTCTCTCCAAAATCTTTGAAAAATTAATTCATAGACAAATATATTCCTACCTCACCTCCAACAACGTACTCAACCACTGTCAATTTGGATTCAGGCCTAATAAAAACACAAATGATGCCATTATACACATGTTAGAAATAATTTACACCTCTCTTGAGAAAAAAGAAATCCCAGTGGGAATCTTCATTGATTTACGTAAAGCTTTTGATACAGTTGACCATGATCTGTTACACCTAAAATTATCACACTATGGTATAAGAGGGCACTCCCTCAACTACCTAAAATCATACCTTAGCAACAGAAACCAATATGTGTACACAAATGGAGCTAACTCTACCGCGCAAACTATTACCGTAGGTGTCCCACAGGGAAGTGTTCTTGGCCCACTACTCTTTCTCATTTACATTAACGACCTACCAAATGCATCTCAACTACTCAAACCCATACTATTTGCAGATGACACTACATACGTTATCTCACACCCAAGCCCAGACATACTAGCCAACACTGTAAATACTGAATTGCAGAAAATATCTACCTGGATGATGACCAATAAACTTACTCTCAATATTAATAAAACCTATTTTATCCAGTTTGGGAACAGAGCTGCAAACACACCACTTAACATAATGATAAACGGGTCCCCTATCACAAAACTCACAGAGGGAAAATTCTTAGCAATCCATCTTGACAGTGGCCTCAAATTTCAGACACATATACAACAAATTTCCAAGAAAGTCTCAAAGACCGTGGGAATACTATCCAAGATACGGTACTATGTTCCACAACGAGCTCTCCTTACCCTATATCACTCACTCATTTACCCCTACCTCACCTATGGAATCTGCGCATGGGGCTCTACATCAATAACTCATCTCAGACCTTTAATAACACAACAAAAGGCAGCAGTTAGAATGATAACACATTCACACTCCAGACAACATATTTTTTTTTTTTTTATTAACACATCGGCCGATTCCCACCAAGGCAGGGTGGCCCGAAAAAGAAAAACTTTCATCATCATTCACTTCATCACTGTCTTGCCAGAGGGGTGCTTTACACTACAGTTATAAAACTGCAACGTTAACACCCCTCCTTCAGAGTGCCGGCACTGTACTTCCCATCTCCAGAACTCAAGTCCAGCCTGCCGGTTTCCCTGAATCCCTTCATAAATGTTACTTTGCTCACACTCCAACAGCACGTCAAGTATTAAAAACCATATGCCTCCATTCACTCCTATCAAATACGCTCACACATGCTTGCTGGAAGTCCAAGTCCCTCGCACACAAAACTTCCTTTACCCCCTCCCTCCAACCTTTCCTAGGCCGACCCCTACCCCGCCTTCCCTCCACAACAGATTTATACACTCTCGAAGTCACTCTGTCTCGTTCCATTCTCTCTACATGTCCAAACCACCTCAACAACCCTTCCTCAGCTCTCTGGACAATCGTTTTGGTAATCCCGCACCTCCTCCTAATTTCTAAACTCCGAATTCTCTGCATTATATTCACACCACACATTGACCTCAGACATGACATCTCCACTGCCTCCAGCCTTCTCCTCGTTACAACATTCATCACCCATGCTTCACACCCATATAAAAGCGTTGGTATAACTATACTCTCATACATTCCCCTCTTTACTTCCATGGACAAGGTTCTTTGTCTCCACAGACTCCAAAGTGCTCCACTCACCCTTTTCCCCTCATCAATTCTATGATTCACCTCATCCTTCATAGACCCATCCGCCGACATGTCCACTCCCAAATATCTGAATACATTCACTTCCTCCATACTCTCTCCCTCCAATCTGATATCCAATCTTTCGTCACCTATTCTTTTTGTTATCCTCATCACCTTACTCTTTCCTATATTCACTTTCAATTTTCTTCTTTTACACACCCTACCAAATTCATCCACCAACCTCTGCAACTTCTCTTCAGAAACTCCCAAAAGCACAGTGTCATCAGCAAAAAGCAACTGTGACAACTCCCACTTTGTATTTGATTTTTTATCTTTTAGCCCAACACCTCTTGCTAAGACCCTCGCATTCACTTCTCTTACAACCCCATCTATAAATATATTGAACAACCACGGTGACATCACACATCCTTGTCTAAGGCCCACTTTTACTGGGAAATAGTCCCCTTCCCTCCTACACACTCTAACCTGAGCCACACTATCCTCATAAAAACTCTTCACTGCTTTCAGTAACCTTCCTCCTATTCCATACACCTGCAACATCTGCCACATTGCCCCCCTATCTACCCTATCATACGCCTTTTCCAAATCCATAAATGCCACAAAAACATCTTTACCCTTATCCAAATACTGTTCACCTATATGTTTCACTGTAAACACTTGGTCTACACACCCCCTACCTTTCCTAAAGCCCCCTTGTTCATCTGCTATCCTGCTTTCTGTCTTACTCTTAATTCTTTCAATAATAACTCTACCATACACTTTACCAGGTACACTCAACAGACTTATTCCCCTATAATCCAGACAACATACTCCACCAATATTCAAAAACCTAAACTTAGTCACAATACAAGACATTCATACTTTTTACTGTGCCTATTACATACATAGAACACTCTATGCAAATATTAACCCACCACTTAAACTTCTCCTTACCATTTTTTACAGGACACATGACCATAACACTAGACACAGATCACTCCTCGATGTTCCCCGTGTCCATCTAACACTATGCAAAAACTCAATGCATATAAAAGGCACGAAAATTTGGAATTCATTACCTGTCATTGCCAAAGAAACCCTGCCTGTACCCCAATTCAAAACGATGCTAAAAAACCACCTTCTCACCCAAACCTAAATGCTCAATATCAAACATTCCCAACAAAGTAGAATAATCACTTAAATGTAAAATCCTGATTAATCACTTAAATGTAAAAACCTGTTATGAATAATACATACTAAGCTAACTGTTTCTATAACATTTACATTATAATGACCACGTAAACTGTAACTGCAATGCAATTAATTGTTTTAAATTGTTATCTCACTCAATTAGTTGCATTGCTACAATTAATTGATATGTTCAACTTATATTCAAACTTTATAACTTAGATACACAATTATACTTATTTTATAAATTATCAACCATAATTTTTTACCATGTAGTCTATTATTAAATAGTCCTAAGAATGCCTGCAATGCACAACATATTAGGGGCTTTTGTCATGTACATCTCATTTATACCTATGTATCATGTCTACCCAACTATGTATCATTGTATTATGTCTAAATAAAGTATTATTATTATTATTATTATTTTTTTTTTTTCTTCAACAAGTCGGCCGTCTCCCACCGATGCAGGGTGACCCAAAAAGAAAGAAAATCCCCAAAAAGAAAATACTTTCATCATTCAACACTTTCACCACACTCATACGGACTGGTGGTAGTGTGTTTGTTGTTGGGTAAGGGCCACTGACCATAAGCCGTGGTGGATGGCAGCAGAAAGCTACCAACACTATTCACACAAACAATGTGCATAAATTATAAATAAGAAACATTTACACTTTAATTTATAAATAAGAAATATTTACACTTTAATTTATAAATAAGAAATATTCACACTTATATAAATAAGAAATACTTACACTTACCTTGGAGGAGATGGTGGCAGAGGACGGTGCTCTTCTCAGTGTCCCTATAATCCTCAAACAACATTGTAGGAGTTAAGTTTCTTGTCATCATTTTCTATCGATTAATCGCTTAACTTATTTAAGTAAGTTTATTCAGGTATACACAAATCTAGTTATATATTCTTTTGATTAGTTAGCACTAAATTAAGAGTAAACACAGATTTTCAGGAATGTAACTCTGGTTCTGATTGACAGTCTACTGAACTAGTATATTACTTATTGCAGTGGTTGTAATGGTCTAATATCTTCATTCTTGATGAAGTCTTTTAGAAATGTAGTACACTTTCACTTTGGGGACTTAACAGATACTGTGTACTTAATTTTCAGAGGAGTGTGTGTTTACTTTTTTAGATAATTTAATAAAATTGAATTTTGAGATAAACTTCATGGATGATAGTTATTAAATGTGTTTCCCCACCTATTTATAGCTACAGAAATAAAGCTATGTTCATGGTGTCCCATTTCCAATCTTTAGTCTGTCATAATTTTTTGTAAATGTTATGCATTAGATGTGTGGGTTTGAAACTGCTATCTTAAGGATAAGTTTTAGCACTGCAGTAATAATAATAATATTTTATATCCAATAAGGTAGTCTACAAATGCACATTGTGGCAAGTGTAGTCTCCAATTATTCCTGTTGTTACATGATAAAAGGCACAATGCTTAACAAATGTTCTCATTGTCTGGAAGAAATACAAGAGGGAATTTTCCCTTAACAGTGGAAGTGTCCAAAAAAATCAGTTGATCATGAGAGGAAGATAGTAAAAAAAAAAATGATGAAATGGAGCTACGAAAATCATTTACAATATACAAAATTTATCGTAGTAGAAAATGGGGTTCGTTTCAGACGAAATGAGTAGATATGATAATCGATATTCAGTCAAATCTACAATAATTTTGTAGACAATAAATTTGTCCCATTGTTCTGAGGGCTCAAAGATTTTTTTTAGGTGCAAATTAAAGGTACACTGTCAAGATTTTAAGTAATATAATCCAATGAATTCAGTAGGACTCGTCCCCATTTCGTATTTCTTAACGTCATTTTATATTAACACGAAGCATCTTCCAGAAATTACCGTTCAAAGGGGAGCGAGGGTTGCCTACGTAATGGCAAAGGACTCCTGACTCAAGAAATTTTGACTACACTCCATTTCCTCGGATCAAACTTGGAAATATTTAACCCGTGAATAATAAAATAAAAATTATGTAATAAAATAATAGTAATTTTTACTGTAATAATCATAATAATAATAATAAAACACTAATAATAATTTAACAGTAACAATAATAATATAACAATAATAATACAAGAAATAAGACTGATGTTTATACTCTAGTGTGTCATGAAATTAGAGGATTTAGAGGAGTAGTAAGCGGTCTAGGAGATCAATAAGTGTCATTTAGGCCTACCCTAACTGGGATAAGTTTTCTCTCGTTTTCTGTGATAGAGCAGGCTTACTCACCCTCGGCTGGCTTTACCACCTTTGGCCTACTAATTGTGTGTATATATATATATATATATATATATATATATATATATATGTATAGGGAAAATTAGGGAAAGTTTTCTTAGAGGAAAAGGTGCGCGTTGACGCTGGTCTGTTCTGTTTCGAGGTATACGGGTGCATGATCGAGGTATACGGGTGGATGATCGAGGTATACGGGTTTTATGATCGAGGTATACGGGTGGAGGATGGGTGTTGACAGGGGGGATATGAATGGGGTCTTGAGGATGTCTCTCCAAGAGGGAGCCCGCAATAGTGGATTCAAGTTGGATAAGTTTAGATTTAGAAAGGATATAGGAAAGTATTGGTTTGGAAATAGGGTAGTTGATGAGTGGAACAGTCTGCCTAGTAGGGTTATTGAAGCTAGGACCTTGGGTAGTTTCAAATTTAGGTTGGATAAATTCATGAGTGAGAGGGGTTGGATTTGAGTGGGACTCGCGCATGAGTGGGTAGAATTGTCAAAGCTTATTTCTTGGGTAGCATTGAAAATTGGGTTGAGCAAATATTCTGTTAGTGGGACGGATTGTGAAGGACCTGCCTAGTATGGGCCAACAGGCCTGCTGCAGTGTTCCTCCTTTCTTATGTTCTTATGTTCTTAAGAGGGGATGGTGAGATATTCACAAATTATTTATGCTAGTAAAAAGGAGAATAAGAGACCACAGTTTGTAAAACAAGGCTAAAAAAAAAAGTGGTGAAAGGATTCTAGAAATGAAAAATCAGCTTTTATAGTGTGTGAGAGAGTTTGATAGAAAAATGCTGACAGTAATAAGTGAAGAGTTGCCCTTAATATTTCTTAATCTTGTACAGGTAGTAGGTTGGTAGTCAGCAACCACCTAGGGAGGTACTACCGTCCTGCCAAGTGTGAGTGTAAAACAAAAGCCTGTATTTGTTTTACATGATGGTAGGATTGCTGGTGTCTTTTTTCTGTCTCATAAACATGCAAGATTTCAGGTATGTCTTGCTACTTCTACTTACACTTAGGTCACGCTACGCAAACATGTACACGTTTATGTATACACACTCATCTGAGTTTTCTTTGATTTTACCTTAATAGTTCTTGTTCTTATTGCTTTTCCTTTCATATCCATGGGGAAGTGGAATAAGAATCTTTCCTCCGTAAGCCATGCGTGTTGTAAAAGTCAACTAAAATGCCGGGAACAATGGGCTAGTAACCCCTTTTCCTGTATAGCTTACTAAAAAGAAAAAGAAGAAAACCGTCAAAGTGGGATGTTTGAATGTGCGTGGATGTTGTGCGAATGATAAGAAAGAGATGATTGTAGATGTTATGAATGAAAAGAAACTTGATGTCCTGGCTTTAAGTGAGACAAAGCTGAAGGGGGTAGGAGAGTTTCAGTGGGGAGAAATAAATGGGATTAGGTCAGGGGTTTCAAATAGAGTTAGAGCTAAAGAAGGAGTGGCAATAATGTTGAATAATCAGGTATGGCAGGTAAAGAGGGAATATAAATGTATAAATTCAAGGATTATGTGGAGTAAAATAAAGGTTGGATGTGAAAAGTGGGTTATAGTAAGTGTTTATGCACCTGGAGAAGAGAGAAGTGTAGAGGAGAGAGAGAGATTTTGGGAGATACTGAGTGAGTGTGTGGGGAGTTTTGAACCAAGTGAGAGAGTAATTGTGGTTGGGGATCTTAATGCTAAAGTGGGTAAAAATGTTGTGGAGGGAGTAGTAGGTAAATTTGGGGTGCCAGAGGTAAATGTAAATGGGGAACCATTAATTGAGCTATGTGTAGAAAGAGGTTTGGTAATAAGTAATACATATTTTATGAAAAAGAGGATAAATAAATATAGAAGATATGATATAGCACGTAAGGAAAGTAGTTTGTTGGATTATGTATTGGTGGATAAAAGGTTGATGGGTAGGCTTCAGGATGTACATGTTTATAGAGGGGCATTATTTGGTTGTAGCTACAATTAGAGTAAAAGGTAGATGGGACAAAAAGAAAATGACAGCAGCAATTAAGAGAGAGGTAAAAGTGTATAAACTAAGGGAGGAGGAAATTAGGGTGAGATATAAGCAACTATTGGCAGAAAGGTGGGCTAGTGCAAGTATGAGTATTGGGGGGGTTGAAGAGAGTTGGGATAGTTTTAAAAATGCAGTATTAGAATGTGGGGCAGAAGTTTGTGGCTATAGGAGGGTGGGTGCAGGAGGAAAGAGGAGTGAGTGGTGGAATGAAGAAGTAAAGGGTGTGATAAAAGAGAAAAAGGTAGCTTATGAGAGGTTTTTACAAAACAGAAGTGTTAATAGCAGAGCAGAGTATATGGAGAGTAAAAGAAAGGTGAAGAGAGTGGTGAGAGAGTGCAAAAGAAAAGCGGATGAAAGAATGGGAGAGGCTCTGTCAAGAAATTTTGCTGAAAACAAGAAAATTTTTTGGAGCGAGATAAACAAGGTAAGAAAGCCTAGGGAACGAATGGATTTGTCAGTTATAAACAGAGTAGGGGAGTTAGTAGATGGGGAGCTGGAGGTATTGGGTAGATGCCGGGAATATTTTGAGGAACTTTTAAATGTCGATGAAAAAAGGGAGGCGGTAATTTCATGTACTGGCCAGGGAGGTACAACATCGTTTAGGAGTGAAGAAGAGCAGGATGTGAGTGTGGGGGAGGTGCGTGAGGCATTACGTAGAATGAAAGGGGGTAAAGCAGCTGGAACTGACGGGATCATGACAGAAATGTTAAAAACAGGGGGGGGGGGTATAGTGCTGGAGTGGTTGGTATTTTTGTTTAATAAATGTATGAAAGAGGGGAAGGTAACTAGGGATTGGCAGAGAGCATGTATAGTTCCTTTATATAAAGGGAAGGGGGATAATAGAGAGTGTAAATATTATAGGGGAATAAGTTTACTGAGTATACCAGGTAAAGTGTATGGCAGGGTTATTATTGAAAGAATTAGAGGTAAGACAGAGAGTAGGATTGCAGATGAGCAAGGAGGCTTTAGAGTGGGCAGGGGATGTGTAGATCAAGTGTTTACAGTGAAGCATATACAGTGGTACCCCGGTTTACGATGGTCCCCAAACTCACCCTTTTATGTAAGTTTATTTTTTTAAATGCTTTTGTAAGTGTAATTTTGGGGGTCTAAAAGGACTAGTCTATTTTACAACTTTTCTTAAGGAGATAAATTCGTTTGGTAATGGCACTTGAACAGCATTCTGGAATGAAAAAATATCGTAAACCGGGGTACCACTGTATGTGAACAGTATTTAGATAAAGGTAGAGAAGTTTTCATTGCATTTATGGATTTAGAAAAGGCATATGATAGAGTGGATAGGGGAGCAATGTGGCAAATGTTGCAAGTGTATGGAATAGGTAGTAAGTTACTGAAGGCTGTAAAGAGTTTTTATGAGGATAGTGAGGCTCAGGTTAGGGTGTGTAGGAGAGAGGGAGATTACTTCCCGGTAAAAGTAGGTCTTAGACAGGGATGTGTAATGTCACCATGGTTGTTTAATATATTTATAGATGGGGTTGTAAAAGAAGTAAATGCTAGGGTGTTGGGAAGAGGGGTGGGATTAAATTATGGGGAATTAAATGCAAAATGGGAGTTGACCCAGTTACTTTTTGCTGATGATACTGTGCTTATGGGAGATTCTAAAGAATAGTTGCAAAGGTTAGTGGACGAGTTCGGGAGAGTGTGTAAAGGTAGAAAGTTGAAAGTGAACATAGATAAGAGTAAGGTGATGAGGGTATCAAACGATTTAAATAAAGAAAAATTGGATATCACAATGGAGAGAGAGATTATGGAAGAAGTAAATGTTTTCAGATATTTGGGAGTTGACGTGTCAGTGGATGGGTTTATGAAGGATGAGGTTAACCATAGAATTGATGAAGGAAAAAAGGTGAGTGGTGCGTTGAGGTATCTGTGGAGACAAAAAACGTTATCCATGGAGGCAAAGAAGGGAATGTACAAAAGTATAGTGGTACCAACACTCTTATATGGGTGTGAAGCATGGGTTGCAAATGCTGCAGCGAGGAGGAGGCTGGAGGCAGTGGAGATGTCCTGTCTAAGGGCAATGTGTGGTGTAAATATTATGCAGAAAGTTCGGAATGTGGAAATTAGGAGAAGGTGTGGAGTTACTAAAAGTATTTGTCAGAGGGCTGAAGAGGGGTTGTTGAGGTGGTTTGGTCATTTAGAGAGAATGGATCAAAATAGAATGACTTGGAGAGCGTATAAATCTGTAGGGGAAGGAAGGCGGGGTAGGGGTCGTCCTAGAAAAGGTTGGAGGGAGGTGGTAAAGGAGGTTTTGTGGGCGAGGGGCTTGGACTTCCAGCAAGCAAGTGTGAGCGTGTTAGATAGGAATGAATGGAGACGAATGGTTTTTGGGACATGACGATCTGTTGGAGTGTGAGCAGGGTAACATTTTGTGAAGGGATTCAGGGAAACCAGTTAATTGATTTAGTTGGACTTGAGTCCTGGAAATGGGAAGTACAATGCCTGCACTTTAAAGGCGGGGTCTGGGATAGTGACAGCTGGGAGGGACTATTCTCAGCTGTCGTATCTGAGCGCCTCTGCAAAGACAGTGATTATGTATGTGTGTGGTGAAAGTGTTGAATGATGATGAAAGTATTTTCTTTTTGGGGATTTTCTTTCTTTTTGGGTCACCCTGCTTTGGTGGGAGACGGCCGACTTGTTGAAAAAAAAAAAAATTAAATTTCACATTTAACATTTTTCATTTACTTTTAACCTTTTTCCATCCACTTAATAGGAAGTTTACTTGAACTTAAACCTCATTTCAGGCACAATGGTGTTTTCAAGGATGTGTACCGTGAAGTGGGTATGCTGGAAGTATTTGTGACTTGTCTCACGAGGTATCATGAACTCCTCAAGGCACAGACCACTGAAGAAGCTCAAAGTAAAGGTACGTATTTTAATTTTATCTTGGATATTTGTACTAGTTGGTAAAGTTGATTACTTTCTTTGACTTTTGTATTATTGTACCAGTAAGTTGCATTTGTATTATTGTACCAGTAAGTTGCATTTGTATTATTGTACCAGTAAGTTGGGTAAAAATGTTGTGGAGGGAGTATTAGGTAAATTTGGGGTGCCAGGGGTAAATGAAAATGGGGGGCCTTTAACCCTTTGAGGGTCTGCTGTAGTTCTACTGCTTTGAAGCCAGGGTCCGTGTCGTAGTTCTACGTGATGAACTCGGCTCACTCAAATAAGCTGTCAGCAGTAAATTTTGGCCTAGATATGAGAGAAAGGGTTGATGCAGTAAGTGTGCACCACATAAAACAAATCCTGCAGCATGCAGTGCATGAGAAAAAAACTGCGACTCTGTATTTGGTTTAAACAACAACTTTGGGGTATATTTTCATATGATTTTTATGGTTGTATTCTCAGTTTCTTGATAAAATGGAAGATATATTACAGAAATAGACAAGATATTGATGGGTTTTTGGACTGAGAATAGCTTTAAATTGAGCTCAAAATAGTGAAAATGTTCTCCTTTTTTTTTTTTTACCAATATTCAAGAGTAAACAAATCACGTCACACGTCCAATACATGTCAGCTGGTGGGTCTGATATTCAAACTCAGTGGTTGCATTCACGAATGTATTGATATTATTTATACAATTATTACAATATTGCATAACAGTAACTCTTCTATTTATTGTGTAAATAAAAATTATTTATGTGAATACAAAAATCAAAATGAAATTCACATGTTTTTGGATTAAAACACTGACTTTGAGGTGTATTTTTGTATAGTATTTATGGATGTATTCTCGTTTTCTTGGTCTCATTTGATAGAATGGAAGACATATTATAGAAATTGAGATGATTTTGATTGGTTTCACGATGAAAAAGACCTTGAAATTAAGCTCAAAGTAGCATAAATGTTTGATTTTTGCTGATGTTCAAGAGTGTCCAGCTAGGCATTCTAATATGCAGTCACGAATGGGTTGACATTATTTATACAATTATTACAATAATGCAGTAGTCTGCATAACAGTAAATCTTCTATTTTTTGTGAGAATAAAAATTCAAAATAGAAAGCAAGAGTAATATAAGAGGGGCCAGGAGACGTGACTGATGAACAGAAAAAATGTTATTTTAGTGCCAGGAATATCTGCATTGTTCATTCTGGACCTTATTTTGAAATTGGCATCTTTTTTAATTTTCGTGAAATTGGCCAAATTGTCAATTTCTGATCACTTTATTGAGTAGTTGAAATCGGTAAATGGGTGGTTTCTTGTACTCAATAAATAGAACAAGTGGAGTTCTAAAGAAATAGCTATGAGTTTGGTCAACTGGAACAACGGAATTGGCCAAAAATAGGGCTCAAAGTGGGCGAAATCGCCAATGCGTAAATATTGCCGAGATTGCTAACTTTGCGAGAGTGTAATATCGTAAGTTTTCCATCAAATTTCATACTTTTGGTATCAGACACTTCAGGATTTGGGGTCGCAACAGTCAAAGAGTTAGAGCCAAGACAAGAGTGCATAAATGTTCACAGTAAAGCTAATGGAATTCTTGGCTTCACCTTTAATTTCTTTGGTTAGACCTTATTAATCCTTTCATTGCCCAGACCCCTGATCTGAAATTTGTCCACAATGTCCAAGAATTTTCAATTTTTTTTTCTTATGAAATGGTAGAGAATTGTTTTTTGAAGGTAATAAATAAAAAGTTTAAAATTCGATGGAAAATTGCCGAAATTACGCTTTTTGCAAATTTTGCTGCATCAGTAATATTTACACATCAGTAACTTTGAGTCCTATTTTATATATTATTATAATAATAATAATAATAATAATAATAATAATAATAATAATAATAATTTTATTTCATTGCAAGTTTACATTGAGATTTTGTAATTACAATCATGAACTGAAGTGCAAAGAGAGCCACTATCATGCCATGGCATTATGGGCAGACTAAATCTAATGGCTTATAGACTACTTAATACTAGAGAAATTGATTGAGTTTGTTTTAGTTAAACATTAGCTTATAACAGTTAATAAATTTACTCAAATTACAAACTGAGGATATTACATTGTGACAAGTGTTTTGTTGGATGGTTACATCAATAGTAAATATTGAAATTATATTATAGGAAAATAACAATTACATTGTTCAGTTGACCAAATTCTTAGCTATTTTGCTAGTATGTCTTCCATTTTATCTATTGAGGACAAGAAATCATCCAATCAGCTATCCAATAAAGTGATCAGAAATTGGTAATTTGGCCAATTTCACTGAAATTTCAAAATATTCCAATTTCAAAATAGGGTTTAGAATAAACAATGCATGCATCCCTGGTACTAAAATAACATTTCCTCTGTTCATTAGTTATGTTCCCAGGCTTTACACATGAATTCCATTTTGATTTTTTATTCACACAAAGAAAGATTACTGTTATGCAACATTATAATAATTGAATAAATAATATCAGAGCCTTTGTGAACGCATATTAGACCCACCAGTTGATGTGTATTGAATGTATGATGTGATTCGTTTTCTCTTGAACATCTGCAAAAATCGAACATTTCCACGATTTTGAGCTCAATTTGAAGCTATTTTCAATCCTAAAACCAATCAAAATCATCTCTATTTCTGTAACATATCTTCCATTCTATCAAATGAGACTAAGAAACCGTGAATACAACCATAAAAATCAATATGAAAATACACTGCAAAGTCGCTCTTTTAAACCAAAGACTCGGTTGCAGTTTTTTCTCATTATGCACTGCGTGCTGCAGGATTTTTTTTATATGGTGCACACTTACCACATAGACACATTTGCTCATATCTAGGCCCAAATTTACCGTTCACAGCTTATCTGAGTGAGCTGAGCTCACGCTGTAGAACAATAGCACGGACCCAGGCTTCAAACCCATAGAACAATGGCACGCAACCCTGAAGTGGTTAAAAAAAAAAGATTGTGAATATAATTGATTTGAGGCATAAATTAAGTATGGATTAAAATGATGCATAAAGTCAAACATGACTGTTTTTATAAGTTTAGGCAGTGTTATTAACAAAGTTAATAGTTGTAGATTTTTTAATCAAGTAAGGTTTAGTTATATAATTGTATTATCAAAGATGTACATTTTTGTTTTTGTCTTGTGCCCATGTGTTTTGTTGTAGCTCTCCTTTTCTTTTTAAATTTTGGCTAATATTGATATTAAGTTAAATGTAGTGTGGATATAATGTGCATGGTTGCACAGTATATTGAGTAGATTTATTTACAATAGGGCCCCACTTCTATGGCAGGTTAGGTTCCAGGCTACTGCCGGAAAGCAGACTTCGCTGAAAAGCAGAACTCCATTTTTTTCCATTTATAAATGCCAGATAACAAGTTTACACTAACACATACAGTGGTACCTCGAGTTACGATGGTCCCCAAAATCGCCCTTTTATGTAAGTTTATTTTTTTAAATGTTTTTGTAAGTATATTTTTGGGGGTGTAAAAGGACTAGTCTATTTTACATTATTCCTTATGGGGATAAATTTGTTTGGTAATGGCACTTGAACAGCATTCTCGAACGAAAAAATATCGTAACTCGAGGTACCACTGTATTAAATTAGCAATAGAACTAAGCATTAAAAAGTAAAATACACACACAGTACACTCATTATTTACCTCAAAATATTTGTAGTCTTAATGTAGGGCAAAAGGTGAGTAGTATTTACTGTAAAAAGTCAGGTGTGGTAGGTATGGTAGCCCTCCTGGCCACCCCAACCACACATACTATACTACGATGCTTAAAGCTCCGTAGAGTAAGTAAGTAAGTTTATTCAGGTATACACAAATACAGTTACATAGATTATCATACATAGCAGCATATGTGTAGAGAACCTAGGATAACCCAAAAAAGTCAGACAGAGTGACTTATTTCCTTTGGGGTCTTTTAGAGTGATACATTGCATATACAGTACACTCATTACTTACCTTAAAATATTTGTAGTCTTAATGGTCTTAATATAGGGTGAGACGTGAAAAGTATTTATTTGTAGAAAGTCGTGTGGGAGGTATGGAAGTCAGGTTTGGGAAGTGTGGATAGCCAGCCAGGGCAGCCCTCCCCTCCCCACCCACACGTAATGTAAACAAACCAGGCGAACTCATCTGGTTTTCGTCACTTCACATTGTGTACAAGTTGTCTCCACGTTGATACAGTAGAATAAATAACGAGAAACACTCCCATTCTTATGTAACACCATTTTTAGAAGAAATGACGCCCTGAGTGAAGGCATACGAAATAAGTATGCCACAAGTCCTACAAGTAGCCTGGCTACCACAAGTCCTACAAGTAGCCTGGCTACCACAAGTCCTACAAGTAGCCTGGCTACCACAAGTCCTACAAGTAGCCTGGCTACCACAAGTCCTACAAGTAGCCTGGCTACCACAAGTCCTACAAGTAGCCTTGCGTTATGTATTAAGTGGAGTGACGTAATGTTTTCTCTCCGCCCGGCAACCACATAGCATATAAACAGCATGTTTATATGCTTTGTAACGTGTTTCTTATATAATTTTGAAGAAAATATCATAGATGGATTAATGAAAATGTCTATATTAACGTAAAATAAGACATTTAATGTGCCCAAGAGTGATTATTAGTACATGTATGTAATGTTTTCTCTCCGCCTGGCAACCACACCTCCATAGCATATAAACAGCATGTTTTATGCTGTGTAACGTGTTATATAATTTTGAAGAAAATATCATAGATGGATTAATGAAAATGTCTATATTGACGTAAAATAGGACATTTAATGTGTCCAAGAGTGATTATTACATAATAAAGATGTGCTCACGGAAAATGTAAACAAACCGGGTGGCACGCACCGTATTTGAAAGACCACTCGCCGTATAGAAAGTTTTGGTCATAATTTGAACTCGCCGTATGAACGGAACGCCGTAAGGCAAAACGCCGATAAGCGGGGCCTGACTGTATTTGTATAGAGGTGGTGTGTGTTGTCTGGTTACTGCTTTAGTGGTAATTCTTATGGCAGTCTTTTAATGAGTTATAATTGATTATAGATCTCTAGATCTCATTCATGTGTACTATTATAATAATAATAATAATAATAATAATAATATTATTATTTTTTTTTTTTTATTATTAACACATCGGCCGATTCCCACCAAGGCAGGGTGGCCCGAAAAAGAAAAACTTTCATCATCATTCACGCCATCACTGTCTTGCCAGAAGGGTGCTTTACACTACAGTTATAAAACTGCAACATTAACACCCCTCCTTCAGAGTGCCGGCACTGTACTTCCCATCTCCAGAACTCAAGTCCGGCCTGCCGGTTTCCCTGAATCCCTTCATAAATGTTACTTTGCTCACACTCCAACAGCACGTCAAGTATTAAAAACCATATGCCTCCATTCACTCCTATCAAATACGCTCACACATGCTTGCTGGAAGTCCAAGCCCCTCGCACACAAAACTTCCTTTACCCCCTCCCTCCAACCTTTCCTAGGCCGACCCCTACCCCGCCTTCCCTCCACTACAGATTTATACACTCTCGAAGTCACTCTGTCTCGTTCCATTCTCTCTACATGTCCAAACCACCTCAACAACCCCTCCTCAGCTCTCTGGACAATCGTTTTGGTAATCCCGCACCTCCTCCTAATTTCCAAACTCCGAATTCTCTGCATTATATTCACACCACACATTGACCTCAGACATGACATCTCCACTGCCTCCAGCCTTCTCCTCGTTGCAACATTCATCACCCATGCTTCACACCCATATAAGAGCGTTGGTATAACTATACTCTCATACATTCCCCTCAAATAATAATAATATTAATATTTTATTTCAAGTTACAGTATGTTGATGCTATACTAGTATAATAACAATACTAGAAAAATTTATAGAGTTTCTTCTAGTTATATATTTTATTTCAAATTAATAATAATAATAATAATAATATTTTTATTTCGATGCATGTTACAAGTGTACACTGTTATTGGAAGTTACAATTATAAAACTGTAATGCAAGGAGAGCCACTGGCATGCCATGGCATTAGGGGCAGTTTATTCTAAAGACTTATTCACTAAGTACTTAATGCTAAAGAAATTGATTGAGTTTATTCTAGTTCTGTATTATTTTAAATTATAATATGGTTATACATACTATTAAAAGACAATACAAGAGAAATTGGTTGAGTTTAATCTAGTTTAATATTTTATTTCAAGTTACAGTATGTTGATGCTATACTAGTATAATAACAATACTAGAAAAATTTATAGAGTTTCTTCTAGTTATATATTTTATTTCAAATTAAGAAAATGATGATACTATAAGATTTTAAATGACAATATGATGATATGAAATTGCAACAAGTGTTAAGGAGGATGAACATATCAAATTGAGATTATCTTAAGTAAAATAATATTGGGTTTGAAAGTTTGTTACAGTATGACTATTTAGTATAGGGTGAGTAGGTGATTTTTGAGAAGAATCTTGAATTGATTTTCCGACAAGGTTAACTTAATATTTACTGGTAATGAATTCCAGATTCTGGGGCCCTTTATGTGCATAGAATTTTTACATTGGTTAGTATGGACTCGGGGTATGTCAAATAGTGATCTGTGTCTTGTGTCATGTTCGTGGGACCTATTAAAGTTGTTGAGGAGAATTCTGAGCGGAGGGTTGATATTAGCATGTAGAGTTTTATGTATGTATGTATGTAGAAGGCACATGAATAGGTATGAATATTTTTTATGGTGAGTAGTTTTAAGGTTCTGAATATAGGTGGAGTATGCTGTCTAGAGTGGAAATTTGTTATCATCCTGACTGCAGCCTTTTGCTGGGTTATGAGTGGTCTAAGGTGATTTAATGTTGTTGAGCCCCATGCACAGATTCCATAGGTGAGATAAGGGTAGATAAGAGAATGATATAGTGCAATGAGAGCTGGTTGTGGCACATAATAGCGTATCTTAGATAATATACCTACTGTCCTTGAGATTTTCTTGGAAATTTGTTGTATGTGTGTTTGGAATTTAAGACTACTGTCCAGGTGGATTCCTAGGAATTTTCCCTCTGTGAGCCTTGTGATGGGTGAACCATTTAGCGTTATGTTAAGTGGAACATTTGCAGCTTTGTTTCCAAACTGAATGAAGTAGGTCTTGTCCGTATTGAGAGTAAGCTTATTTGTCATCATCCATGTTGATATTTTCTGTAATTCGGCATTAGCTGTGTTGGCTAGTATGACTGGATTTGGGTGAGAGAAGACATATGTTGTGTCATCTGCAAACAAAATGGGTTTGAGTAGTTGTGATGCATTCGGTAGGTCGTTTATGTAAATGAGGAATAGGAGTGGCCCCAGTAAGATGTGGGTAGATTAGTAGTACATATAGTGTAAAGTTGGTTGAACAACAAAACAACTTATAGTACTCAAGTCATAATATTATTCTTCTGTGTTAGAAATAGTACTTAAGTCATAATATTAGTCTTTTGTGTTAGAAATTTTCTTTGATGTGTATTGTGTGTGTTGTGTGTTGAATTTCAGTTTGCTTAATCATTTTTCTGTATCTTGCTGTTTTTTTTTTAATATTTGAGGGCTGTATTATTTGGCAACCAGTATACTGTGTTGTGGGTTTTACATTAAAGCTCATTACAACTTGAATGTAACTAACAAATAATGTCTCTCATCAAGGTGAAGACAGTGACTTGGAGGAGAAATTGGGTTTCCTTGTCATGGAGGCTTTGACACTACTCCTCTCAGGAAACAGTCAAAATGCTGCAGTCTTCAGGGAGTCTGGAGGAGCGAAGTGTGCTGTTGCTCTTGTTCCTTACCTGGAATGTCGCCTTCAAGCATTAGGTAAGAATTTAGCATCCATTTTGTTGGATTACATTTCTACATCTTGCAAGTAAGCATATGGAGGTACAAGGTGGTGATGCAAGTGTGCCACTGATTAATACATCTATCCGAACCATTGATTTAGGGCAACAATGTGGCTTATTACTTCCCAAAGACTTGGGTAATAAGTTTGATTCAGACTTTTAATGGCCATTCTATTTTTATAAACAAGCATTTCACAAGTATCTACCTCGCAACTGAAAATAATCTTTTAGTTGCGGGGTAGTAACTGAAATATAAGAAACTGAGGCTAAGGTGCTACTACTGGATGTAGACAAGAAAAAATCAGTAAGGCCAGATGAGATACCACCATGGGTCTTAAAATAAGTACAGGTAAACTAAGTTTTTATCTTTGAAAATGTTTACCTGTACAAATAGAAAATGGCACACTTTGTGCCAATATTTTAAAAAGGTGACAAGGAGAATGCCTTGAACTATAGGCCTTTCTTACTGACAAGCATTATTGTGAAATTCTTGGAAAAAAAAAAAATATTTTTTATTTTAACACACTGGCCGTCTCCCATCAAGCAGGGTGACCCGAAAAAGAAGAAACTTTTTCAAAAAGTTTTTCTTCTTTTTATACTTAGTAATTTATACAGAAGGGGATACTAACCCCTTGTTCCTGGCATTTTAGTTGCCACTTATGACATGTATGGCTTACTGAGGAAGGATTCTTCTCTACTTCCTCATGTAGTAAAAAAAAAAAAGATAGATAGAGATATCCAAGCTTGTAGAATATTTTTATTTTATTTTATTAACACATCGGCTGATTCCCACCAAGGCAGGGTGGCCCGAAAAAGAAAAACTTTCATCATCATTCACTCCATCACTGTCTTGCCAGAGGGGTGCTTTACACTACAGTTATAAAACTGCAACATTAACATCCCTCCTTCAGAGTGCAGACACTGTACTTCCCATCTCCAGGACTCGTTTACTGACAATGAACAGGAAATGAATGAAATTCTAAAAGAACAGTATGAGTTGGTGTTCAGCAACTCACTAAATGACAGCAGTGTAAAGAATGCAGAACCATTTTTCACTCCAGCGGAATGCCGTGCAGACCAACTGACTGACATTCGTATTAGTCCCATAGATTTCTAAGAAGAAATGGATAACATGCCTACTCACTCAGCACCTGGACCAGATTCATTGAATGCCCTATTCATAAAAAAAAAGTGCAAAGTACCACTAGCACAAGCCCTCACTATTCTTTGGAGAAAGAGCCTACATCTACGTGAAATACTGGATATCTTAAGGAGTGCAGACATAGCTCCTTTGCATGAGGGAGGTAGTAGAGCACTAGCTAAAAATTACAGACCAGTAGCCCTAGCTACCCACATTTTAAAAATCTTCAAAGAGTGATGAGATGTCAGATTACAAATTTCATGGAACAGCACAACCAGCATAACCCAAACCAGCATAGTTTTAGAGCAGTATGATCATACCTGTCTCAGCTGCTGAACCACTATGACTGAATTACAGAGGTTGTGGAAAACAACCAAAACACAGATGTGATATACACAGACTTTGCAAAGGCATTTGATAAATGCAATCATGGAGTGATTTCACACAAAATGAGGGCCATAGGCATTATGGGGAAGGTAGGCAGATGGATTTTCGGGTTGATAACACACAGAACACAAAAAGTAGTAGTTAACAGAGCAAAATACAGCATCAGCAGAGAAAAAAACTCAGTTCCCCAAGGCACTGTCCTGGCACCACTGCTGTTTCTCATCCTCATAGCAGACATAGATAAAAACACCCATCACAGTTTTGTATCACCATTTGCAGATGACACTAAAATAAGCATGAAAGTCTCTATGGTAAAGGACACTGAAAAATTACAGGAAGATATAAGCAGAGTTTTCCAGTGGGCAGTGGAGAACAACATCACGTTCAGTGGTGATAAGTTCCAACTGCTTAGGTATGGAAAGTATGAAGAACTCGAAAGGAACACTGATACAAAACTCAAGAGGATCATCAAATGGAATGAAAGGAACACATGAAAGACTTGGGAATAATTATGTCAGCTGACCTTTCTTTCAAAAAACAGTAAGACAAAGGTCACGATAGCCAGGAGAATGATGGGGTGGGTTTTGAGAATGTTCAAAACAAAGGAAATAAATGCCAGTGGTGACACTCTTCAAATTGCTAGTGTTACCTTGTTTGGAATGTTGCTCAGTGTTGATGGCCTTGCTCAAGGCAGGAGAAATATCAGAGCTTGAACAAATACAGAGATTGTTTATGGCCCACATAGAGCCAGTAAAGCATTTAAATTACTGGGAATGCCTTAAAGTCTTGAATATGTACTCACTGGAGAGGAGAGAGAGAGAGATGCATGATAATATATACCTGGAAAGTACTCAAGGGCCTGGTCCCAAATCTGCACACTGCCATAACATACTGGAGTGAGAGGGAGCTGTGGGAGGAAGTGCAAAATAAACCCAGTGAAAAGCAGGGTGCGGTGGACACAATAAGGGGGACATTGTATCAACATTCATGGCCCCAGATTATTCAACATCTTACCAGAAGATATCAGAAACAATGCTGGAACAAGTGTAGAAGTCTTCAAGAGAAAACTGGACAAGTATCTTCACCAGGTGCCAGATCAACTAGGCTGTGATGGATATGTGGGGCAGTGGGCCTCCAGCAGTAACAACATGAATGACCAGGCAAGCACCAGATGAGCCTGGCTCATTGCCGGGCTCTGGGAGTAGAAAGACTCTTGAAACTCATCAAAGGTATATATAACTGGTAAACAGTTCAGTTTTTGATCAGCAAATTTCTGCATTCTCTTTCAAATTTATTAACCTGCAGTACTATGAAAAACAGAAATTATTCATGAATGAAATGGATGGATGGATTGCAATTATTCAGTTTCAAGAAAGCTTTTAACAGAGTTCCTCTTAAGAGGCTGATCTATAAACTATGTTTTTTTTATTTTTTTTTTAACAAACCAGCTGTATTCCACTGAGGCAGGGTGACCTAAAAAGAAAAATGAAAGTTTCTCTTTTTAAATTTAGTAGTGTATACAGGAGAAGGGGATACTAGCCCCTTGCTCCCGGCATTTTAGTTGCCACTTATGACACACGTAGCTTACAGAGGAAGAATTCTGTTCCACTTCCCCATGGAGAAAACTATGAAATAGGAGAAATAAAAGGCAAAGTGCTACAGTGACTGAAAGATTTTTTTTCTTTTTAACACGTCAGCCATTTCCACCGAGGCAGGGTGACCTAAAAAGAAAGAAAAACCCAAAAAGAAAGAAAAAACTTTCATCATCATTCAACACTTTCACCTTCACTCACACATAATCATTGTCTTTGCAGAGGCACTCAGACACGACAGCTTGGACGAAATGAAAGGTATCTCACTTAAATGGAAAATGAGAATGGATATGAGGTAGTATGTACTTATTGGGCAATGTCACTAGTGGGTGCCAGGGATCTATACTTGCTCCTATAATATTTATAATTTATATAAACTTCCTAGAAGGCATTAAAAGATATAAAAATCTACTTTCTTTCAACACGTCGGCCGTTTCCCACCGAAGCGGGGTGGCCCAAAATGAAAAACGAAAGTTTTCCCTTTTACATTTAGTAATATATACAGGAGAAGGGGTTACTAGCCCCTTGCTCCCGGCATTTTAGTCGCCTCTTACGACACGCATGGCTTACGGAGGAAGAATTCTGTTCCACTTCCCCATGGAGATAAGAGGAAATAAGAACAAGAACTAGTAAGAAAATAGAAGAAAACCCAGAGGGGTGTGTATATATATATGCTTGTACATGAATGTGTAGTGTGACCTAAGTGTAAGTAGAAGTAGCAAGATGTACCTGAAATCTTGCATGTTTATGAGACAGAAAAAAGACACCAGCAATCCTACCATCATGTAAAACAATTACAGGCTTTCGTTTTACACTCACTTGGCAGGACGGTAGTACCTCCCTGGGTGGTTGCTGTCTACCAACCTACTACCTAGGAGATATAAAAATATTTGTGAATAATTCAATTATCCTGTGTAAGGTAAATAAAAATGGCTATCTTTGCAGAAAGACCTAGGTAGATTGAACAAATGGAGTGAGAGAGGGCTTGTAATAAAAATGGGAGAAAGGGAAGACAGGTCAAAAAGTATATATGGATAGAGAAATGCTGAAACAAGCTGCTCACAACACAGTTGACCAAAATTGAAAAGTACAGTGTTGTTATGATGCCTGCACATGAAAAATGTGAACAGGATAGAAAAAGTTTAAAGATGTACTAAAAATAGCTAGATCATTAAAAGATACGAGTTACGAAGAGACACTGAAGGCATTACACATGATAGCTGATTGACAGAAGAAAAAAAAAAAAAAGACATAATAACCATATGTACTGTAAGATTGTTGAAAGATGACAGAATTGATAAGGAAAATTTCTTGCTACTATCAGCAAGGAGAACAAGAGTCAGTTGAAAAAAGAGAAGGTGTTGAAGGGATACTAGAGCATTTTTCATGCAGAGGGTTAGAACCATGGAGTTATAAGAGTTACCAGTAATTGCTACAACCACTGGAAACTTTTTTTTTCAACAATTACTGTAATTAACTAATGAAGGCTGAACACTTCAAGTTTAGCTCTGCTTCTGTTTTTACAAATACAGTGGACCCTTGATTATCGTAAGCCTTGGACTTCGTAAATTTTGATTTTCGTAACTTTTTTCGTCAAAATATAGCCTTGAAGTTTGTCATTTGCCTCGATAATAGTTGTTCGTCCCGAACGCGTACGAGCGGCCAAGCGGCCCCACACACCATTCACAGTCAGTGTGTGGCGTTGTTTATCAGCGATTGATTGTCACCCCACGCGTTCATACAATACATTTCGTAATATTCCATTCTTTTTTGTACTTGCAACTGCTAAATAAGCCACCATGGGCTCAAAGAAAGCTAGTGCCAACCCTTTGGTAAAGAAGGTGAGAAACACGATAGAATTAAAGAAAAATATTGTAGAAAAATACGAGTGGTGGTGGTAGTGATAGTGGTAGAGGGTGGTAGTGATGGTGGTAGAGGGTGGTAGTGGTTGTGATGGTGGTCGTGATGGTGGTAGTGATGGTGGTAGAGGGTGGTAGTGGTTGTGATGGTGGTAGTGATGGTGGTAGTAATGGAGATTTGTGCAATGTGGAGTAGGATGGAAAGATTTGTGGAAGAACATCACCCTGACAAAGCTGTTGTAAGCCGTGTCGGCAACATGTACAATGACAATGTCTTGTCCCATTTTAGGGAAATTTTAAAGAGATGCCAGAAACAGAGCTCTCTGGACAGATAATTAGTGCCACAGGTGTGCAGTGACTCTCAAGTTGGTCCTAGTGGCATTAACCTTTTCAGGGTTGAGAGGTCCTCTCCCAAACACGTTCTCAGGGTCAAAAATTTTTTTGAAAAAAAAAAAAAAAAGATTTTTTCTTATGAAATGATAGAGAATCTTTTTCCGATCATAATGACACCAAAAGTATAAAAATTGATGGAAAACTAACAAAATTATGCTCTTGCAAAGTTGGCGGTATTGATGATATTTACGCATCTGCGATTTCTCCCACTTTGAGCCCTATTTTCGGCCAATTCCAATGTTTCAGTCTACTAAAATTATATCTACTGTATTTCGCTAGAATTCCATTTGTTCTATCAGTTGAGTACAAGAAACCGCCAATTTACCGATTTCAGCTACCCAATAAAGTGGTCAGAAATTGGTAATTTGGCCAATTTCACACAAATTTCAAAAGATGCCAATTTCAAAATAGGGTCCAGAATAAACGAGACAGATATTCCTGGCACTAAAATAACATTTTATCTGTTCATTAGTCACGTCTCCAGGCCCCTCTTACATTAATTTTGCTTTCCATTTTGAATTTTTATTCTCACAAAAAACAGAAGATTTTCTGTTATGTATACTACTACTGCATCATTGTAAAAACGGTATAAATAATATCAGCGCACTTGTGCAAGAATATTAGACTCGCCAGTTGATGTGTATTGGACGCATGGCATGATTTGTTTAATCCTGAACATCGGCAAAAATCGAACATTTTCACTACTTTGCTCTCAGTTTCAAGGTACAGTGGACCCCCGGAGTTCGTGAAAATTGGAGTTCTGGATATTTTTTCAGAAAAATATTGGTTCGGTGTTCGTGGATCCGCTCGGAGTTTGTGATTCGTCCCGGATGCGTACGCGTGGCTCGAGCGGGTCCGACACTCCATTCGGAGTCAGTGTGCCATTGTTTACCAGCGAGAGACCGCCACCCACGCATTCATACCATATATTTTGTCATTATTCCATTGTTTTTAGTGCTTGCAACTGCTAAATAAGCCACCATGGGCCCCAAGAAAGCTCCTAGTGCCAGCCCTTTGGTAAAGGGCTGAGAGGGGAGAATGTCTTCTTAAGTGATTCAGTGAGTCTACGATATGTTATGATACTAAAACAGCAGGAGTTGATAAAGGCTATAGTGCCAGCCAGCAATAAAGTGTTAAGCGATTAAGCGATAGGAAAATGACGACACGAAACTTAACTCCTCCAATGTTGTTGGAGTTATATAGGGTGACTGACAACACCGCCGTGTGTCTGGCGGCCATCACTATTTAAGGCTTATCTTTCAGTGGCCCTTATACACCCAACAATAAACACCACAACACCAGTCCTCAGATTCGTAATGATATTTTATTCATTCTAGAGTATATGTCATGTTTCTATGTTATTAATATTGTTTATTATGCCATATTAGATGAATTGTGATAGATAAATAAGTCGTATAGATGATATTAGCGAAATATTGAAGGACTATCTTGTCCTGTCCCCAAACACACACCCCTGTCGCCGGCACAATTCCGAACATTCGCCAGAAACAGAAAACTCTGGAACACTTTTTTGAGCAACATGGGTTCAGTGACTCAAGCTGGTCCTAGTGGCATTAAAAAACAAAGAAGGGAAGTAACCCAGGGAAAGGACTTGGTACCTGAAGTCTTTATGGAAGGGGATTTCCCTTCCAAACAAAAGCAACTCTTCCATCCTCTCCCCTCCTCCCGTCTTCCACACAGCAACAACTCTTCAATAAAGGTAAGTGACATGTTATTATTGTTTTATTCTTCATGTCTCATTGTTTTCTGTGTAATTTAATGTATATTTTATGTACAAAAATATTTTATTTTAATACTGTTGGGTGTCTGAAACGGATTAATTTTATTTTCATTATTTCTTATGGGGAAAATAGATTCGGAGTTCGTTACATTCGGTGTTTGGAGAGCCCTTTGGAATGGATTAATCACGAACTCCGGGGGTCCACTACTTGTCATCGTGAAACCAATCAAAATTATCTCTATTTCTGTAATATATCTTCCATTCTATCAAAGGAGACCAAGAAAACGAGAATACAACCATAAATACCATACGAAAATAGACTGCAAAGTCGCTGCCTTAAACCAAAAACATGGTCAGAGTTTTTTTTTCCTCATTATGCACTGTGTGGTCAGGATTTTTTTTATACTGCTCACACTGACCGCACAGAATTTAGGCATACTAGTACGTCAATAACCCTGGTGCATAAGCCGTACTAGTATGGTGAAAACCGTGAAAGGGTTAAAAAACAAAGAAGGGAAGTAACCCCGGAAAAGGACTTGGTACCTGAAGTCTTTATGGAAGGGGATTTCCCTTCCAAAAAGTAACTTCTCCATCCTCTCCCCTAATCCTGTCTTCCATTCACCAACAAGAGTCTTCAATAAAGGTAAGTGTGATGTTATTATTGTTTTATTCTTCATGTCTCATTGTTTTCTGTATGTAAATCTATATTTCATGTAAAAAAATATATATTTTTAATACTTTGTGTGTCTGGAATGGATTAATTGGATTTACATTATTTCTTATAGGGAAAATGGTTTCGCCAATCGTAAATTTTGAATTTCGACAGACTCTCTGGAACGGATTAATTACGATAATCGAGGGTCCACTGTAGGTAATTACTGTACTAATACAGTGGTACCTCGACATATGAGCAGCTCCCAACTCGAACAATTATGTAAGTGTATTTCTGTAAGTGCTTTTGTAAGTGTATTTTTGGGTGTCTGAAATGGATTAATCTACTTCACATTATTCCTTATGGGAACAAATTCGTTCGGTATCGGCACTCGAACAGCCTTCTGAAAAGAATTAAACTCGTAACTCAAGGTACCACTGTAATGGACTTTTTTGTTTCTTGTATTTTTGTTATCACTTCATTGATTTCATGTAATATTATCATTTTTGGAAGTGTGGTGAGCTCTTATATTTGTTTATAGGTCTGGACTAGGAATGGAGTAACTAAAGAAAGGTTTTCATTTCTTTATTTTATGAGATGCATATAATTTTCTCCAGGCATATCACTTGTCTAGGTATAGTAGGTTGGTAGACAGCAACCACCCAGGGAGGTACTACCGTCCTGCCAAGTGAGTGCAAAACAAAAGCCTGTAATTGTTTTACATGATGGTAGGATTGCTGGTGTCTTTTTTCTGTCTCATAAACATGCAAGATTTCAGGTACATCTTGCTACTTCTACTTACACATAGGTCACACTACACGTTCATGTACAAGCATATATATACACACCCCTCTGGGTTTTCTTCTATTTTCTTACTAGTTCTTGTTCTTATTTCCTCTTATCTCCATGGGGAAGTGGAACAGAATTCTTCCTCCGTAAGCCATGCGTGTCGTAAGAAGCGACTAAAATGCCAGGAGCAAGGGGCTAGTAACCCCTTCTCCTGTATATATTACTAAATGTAAAAGGGGAAACTTTCGTTCTTCATTTTGGGCCACCCCGCTTCGGTGGGAAACGGCCGACGTGTTGAAAGAAAGAATATCACTTGTTTCAATAAATACGTATATCTCATTCGTCATTAGAATTTTTCTTGCTTTATCACAGGAGTAATGCAGCAGTTAATCTTGGCTAGTGGTAGTGATGATGATATGGGATCTTTACTGGGTCTTTTGCATTCAGCTCCTCCAACAGAATTACAACTAAAGATTGATATCCTCAAGGTAATTTCTCATCATTTTGTTCTAGGTGAAAAATACTTGTGGATCATATATTTGAAATGCATAAAAATATTAGTTACATCTGTTACATGCAGCTGTAGCTGGCAAAATACAGGAGATATGACACATTTTTAAAAATTGTAAAATAGTAAATATGCCTTATTCACATTTAATTTAATGGTAATTTTTTCTAACGTGTTTGTATTTTTCAGTCCCTCCTTGTGTGCTTAAAAGAATCTCATCGAACAAGAACAGTATTTCGCAAGGTTGGAGGCTTTGTGTATGTGATGAGTGCTCTTGTGAGTTTAGAAGGGAGTTTAGGGGATGTGTTACCACCTGCCTGGAGCACTGTGCCTTCTCGACAAATTCTTACCCTCCTGCTCAATGTTTTTAATACACTTACTACAGCGATGAGATATGAACCAGCTAATGCCAAATTCTTTCATCAAGAGGTAAGTTTTGATATTGTGAGAGTGTTAACTTGTGATTGCTTGTTTGAAGTTGCAGGAATGGTATCCCATCCTTGATGTTGGTTTATCATGCAAGTTTTTGAACATTCCAATAGTTTTAGAACTTATTATCTCCTCATGGGCCACACATTAATGTTCTGCTACTATTTTTATTTTTATTTTGCTTTTGTGGGGTCTTGTTCTCCCTGTTGATGGTGCAAATATTTTTTTTTATAAACACACAGGCCATCTCCCACTGAGGTAGGTTGACCCAGAAAAGGAAACTTCTTTTTTTTTTTTTTTATTAAACTGGCTGTATCCCATCGAGGCAGGGTGACCTAAAAAGAAAAACGAAAGTTTATCTTTTTAAATTTTGTAATGTATACAGGAGAAGGGGTAACTAGCCTATTGCTCCTGGCATTTTAGTTGCCTCTTACGACATGCATGGCAAGGAAGAATTTACCATTACTCATTCAATAGCTGTCTTGTCAGAAGTGTGTGGACATATTTAAATGCCTCACTGAGCTATAGTACAATGTCCCCACCCCTCATTTAGAGTGCAGGCATTGTACCTCCTGTTTCCAGGAATCAAGCCTGGCTAACTGGTTTCCCCAGGTCCCTTTATAAATGTTACTTTGCTCACACTTAACCCTTTCACTGTCCAGATCCCCAAAATTAACCCATTAACTGTCCAAAAATAGATCTACGTTCTCTTGCCCAGTGCTCCAAATATTTTGAAAAAAAAAATCATTTATTTTTTTATAGAAATAAAGAGCGCATTTTTCTAAGTGTTATAGGATAAAAAAATTAGGGCGAGTACTTACTGAGATATGAGGCCGCAATGTTAGCATTTGACGATCACCTGACAGCAACATGAAGCGCTGCCACTTGCAGAAGTGTTGCCGATATACCTTTTTTCCTCATTTTTTTTAGTTTGTATAATTTTTATGTCCTGGTACTAAAATAGTACTCAAATACAGTGACAGGTGAACATTTTCACCTACCTTAGTCACATACTGTTGTCTAGATATATATACATAGTATTTATAGGTCCCAGCAATGTTTTGGATATGCAGGAGTATATAATAACAATATCAATAATAATAATAAGTTCCTTTGAAGCATGATGTAAGACTTGTGTCACTCGTCTTATCTTATCACTCCACTAATGACAGTGGTGACATTTGATGAGGGTACACTGCCTTCTCTTTATTTGTTTTCACATAAACATTGTCTGTCTGCTTGTCTCGTTTTCTGTCTCTCTCTTTCTCAGAGAGAGCCACTAGTGACTCAACACGTATTACACATGAAGCAGTAGTCACTGCGTCACATCTGAGTCCTGATTCGTATTATTTGCCAGTCTGGATTTTTTGGGTTATCCTAGGTAATTTACACCATGTATAATTGTATTTGTGACAGAGACAGAGCCAGACAGCCGGCCAGCCAGCCGGCCAGGCACCGAACACGTGTTACACTTCCAGAATTGTTTCTTTCTACTTAGAGCATAGGTTATAGAACATTCTGGTAGGATGACACTACCAGTGGTACCAAAATTGAAAGGATGTTGCATAAATGTTGCACATGAGTTATTATCAAGGTTTTTTATATTTCTGTAACCACTTGGGGTCAACATCACTTTCCTCTTAAAAGGGGAGTGTTAATATGACATGACATCAGTGAATCTTTGGTGTTTGCCACACTATTTGCTCTAGCTGGCGCTCAATTCAACTGGTGCTCTCACAAGGTACTAAGTGGTCCCAGATTTTTTTAATACTGCACACACCGAGGGTTAAGACCCATTCTATGCTGACCAGGCATCTAAGGCCAATCGTGCCAAATTTGGAGGCAGGAAAAATAAAACGTAGATCTACGTTTGGAGCGCTAGCGATAAAAACGTAGATCTACGTTTGGAGCGCTAGCGGTAAAAATGTAGATCTACGTTTGGACAGTTAACGGGTAATATTGCTCTCGGTGTATAATTAAAAAAAAAATCTGAAATGGTAGAGAATCTTTTTCTGAGGTTAATGACCAAAAGTACAAAATTTCATAAAAAAAACTCATGGAATTACACAGGTGTAAAGTTAGCAGTCTAGATGCAATTTACACATCAACAATTTCTACTACTTTTTGTCACATTTTAACCCTTTGACTCGGCCGTATATATACATCTTACAAGCTAGTGTTTCGGACGTATTAATACGCCTAAATTCTAGCGGCTTCAAATCAAGCGGGAGAAAGCTAGTAGGCCCACATGTGAGAGAATGGGTCTGTGTGGTCAGTGTGTGCTGTATAAAAAAATCCTGCAGCACGCATTGCATAATGAGAAAAAAAAACTCTGACCATGTTTTTGGATTAAAACGCCGAATTTGAGGTGTATTTTCATATATTATTTATGATTGTATTCTCGTTTTCTTGGTCTCATTTGATAGAATGGAAAACATATTACAGAAATAGAGATGATTTTGATTAGTTTTAAGATGAAAACGACCTTGAAATTGAACTCAAAGTAGCGGAAATGTTTGATTTTTGCCAATGTTCAAGAGTAAACAAATCACGCCACGCGTCCAATACACATCAACTGGTGAGTCTAATATTCTTTCACAAGTTCACTGATATTATTTATACCATTTTTACAATAATGCAGTAGTCTGCATAACAGTAAATCTTTTATTTTTTGTGTGAATAAAAAATAAAAATAGAAAGCAAGAGTAATATAAGAGGGGCCTGGAGACATAACTAATGAACAGAGAAAATGTTATTTTAGTGCCAGGAATGTCTGCATTGTTTATTCTGGACCTTATTTTGAAATTGGCATCTTTTTTAATTTGCGTGAAATTGGCCAAATTGCCAATTTCTGACCACTTTATTGGGTAGTTGAAATTGGTAAATGGGCGGTTTCTTTTACTCATTGGATAGAACAAATGGAGTTCTAACGAAATAGCTATGAGTTTGGTCAACTGAAGCAATGGAATTGGCCGAAAATAGGGCCCAAAGTTGGCAAAATCGCCGATGTGTATATGTCGCCGAGATTGCTAAATTTGCAAGAGCATAATTCCGTAACTTTTCCATCAAATTTCTTACTTTTTGTGTCATTAGCATCTGGAAAAGATTATCATTTCATAAGATTTTTTTTTTTTTTTCAAATATTTTGCGACATAGAATGACAGTTTCTTGAATGGGCTTGCGACAGTCAAAGGGTTAAGCCAAAACCATTTCTCCCTTCAGATTTTTAGTTATTTTGTTTGTATGCCTTCCGTTCTATCAGTTGAGTACAAGAAACCCCCCATTCAACTATCTGAACTACCCTATAAAGTGTACAGAAGTTGGTAATTTGGCTAATTATACACAAAATTAAAAATAAAGTCCAAAATAAACACTGTAGACTTAACAGGTGCTAAACAACATTTCCTCTGTTTATTAATCATGTTCCCATGCCTCTCCTATATTACACTTGCCTTCCATTTTGAATTCATCATCACTAAAATTCAAAGATTTACTCTCATTCTTAGATAATAAAATATAAAAAGGAATGATTGCTCATGGTTTATGGCATCCCAATAATTAAATCAGATGTATTAGAAACCCACAAAACAGACTGGGGGTGTAGGAGGGCCTTATTCTTCCTCAGAATAATTGACAAAAATAATATACAATAATGTACAGTGAACCCCTGGTTTTTGAGAGGTGCGGAAATCGAGCAATTCGGATTTTGAGCACTTTTTTCGGCAAAATTTTCCCCCGGATTTCGAGCATCTGCTCGGAAATCGTTGGTACCAGACGCGTGTACCTGGGCCGATTATATGTTCGTGACTCACTTTTGGGCACATTAAATGTCTTATTTTACATTAATATAGACATTTTCATTAATCTATCTATGATATTTTCTTCAAAATTATGTAGTATATAAGAAAAATATCCATGGGGAAGTGGAATAAGAATCTTTCCTCCGTAAGCCATGCGTGTTGTAAAAGTCAACTAAAATGCCGGGAACAATGGGCTAGTAACCCCTTTTCCTGTATAGCTTACTAAAAAGAAGAAGAAGAAAATCGTCAAAGTGGGATGTTTGAATGTGCGTGGATGTTGTGCGAATGATAAGAAAGAGATGATTGTAGATGTTATGAATGAAAAGAAGCTGGATGTCCTGGCTTTAAGTGAGACAAAGCTGAAGGGGGTAGGAGAGTTTCAGTGGGGAGAAATAAATGGGATTAGATCAGGGGTTTCAAATAGAGTTAGAGCTAAAGAAGGAGTGGCAATAATGTTGAATAATCAGTTATGGCAGGTAAAGAAGGAATATAAATGTATAAATTCAAGGATTATGTGGAGTAAAATAAAGGTTGGATGTGAAAAGTGGGTTATAGTAAGTGTTTATGCACCTGGAGAAGAGAGAAGTGTAGAAGAGAGAGAGAGATTTTGGGAAATGTTGAGTGTGTGGGGAGTTTTGAACCAAGTGAGAGAGTAATTGTGGTTGGGGATCTTAATGCTAAAGTGGGTAAAAATGTTGTGGATGGAGTAGTAGGTAAATTTGGGGTGCCAGGGTAAATGTAAATGGGGAGCCATTAATTGAGCTATGTGTAGAAAGAGGTTTGGTAATAAGTAATACATATTTTATGAAAAAGAGGATAAATAAATATACAAGGTATGATATAGCACGTAAGGAAAGTAGTTTGTTGGATTATGTATTGGTGGATAAAAGGTTGATGAGTAGGCTTCAGGATGTACATGTTTATAGAGGGGCAACGGATATATCAGATCATTATTTGGTTGTAGCTACAGTTAGAGTAAAAGGTAGATGGGACAAAAGGAAAATGGCAACAGCAAGTAAGAGAGAGGTAAAAGTGTATAAACTAAGGGAGGAGGAAGTTAGGGTGAGATATAAGCAACTATTGGCAGAAAGGTGGGCTAGTGCAAGTAGGAGTAGTGGGGGTTGAAGAGAGTTGGGATAGTTTTAAAAATGCAGTATTAGAATGTGGGGCAGAAGTTTGTGGTTATAGGAGGGTGGGTGCAGGAGGAAAGAGGAGTGAGTGGTGGAATGAAGAAGTAAAGGGTGTGATAAAAGAGAAAAGGTAGCTTATGAGAGGTTTTTACAAAACAGAAGTGTTAGTAGAAGAGCAGAGTATATGGAGAGTAAAAGAAAGGTGAAGAGAGTGGTGAGAGAGTGCAAAAGAAGAGCGGATGAAAGAATGGGAGAGGATCTGTCAAGAAATTTTGCTGAAAACAAGAAAATTTTTGGAGTGAGATAAACAAGGTAAGAAAGCCTAGGGAACGAATGGATTTGTCAGTTAAAAACAGAGTAGGGAGTTAGTAGATGGGGAGCTGGAGGTATTGGGTAGATGGCGGGAATATTTTGAGGAACTTTTAAATGTCGATGAAAAGAGGGAGGCGATAATTTCATGTACTGGCCAGGGAGGTACAACATCGTTAGGAGTGAAGAAGAGCAGGATGTGAGTGTGGGGGAGGTGCGTGAGGCATTACGTAGAATGAAAGGGGTAAAGCAGCTGGAATTGACGGAATCATGACAGAAATGTTAAAAGCAGGGGGATATAGTGCTGGAGTGGTTGGTATTTTGTTTAATAAATGTATGAAAGAGGGGAAGGTACCTAGGGATTGGCAGCGAGCATGTATAGTTCCTTTATATAAAGGGAAGGGGGATAAAAGAGAGTGTAAAAATTATAGGGGAATAAGTTTACTGAGTATACCAGGTAAAGTGTATGGCAGGGTTATTATTGAAAGAATTAGAGGTAAGACAGAGAGTAGGATTGCAGATGAGCAAGGAGGCTTTAGAGTGGGTAGGGGATGTGTAGATCAAGTGTTTACAGTGAAGCATATATGTGAACAGTATTTAGATAAAGGTAGAGAAGTTTTTATTGCATTTATGGATTTAGAAAAGGCATATGATAGAGTGGATAGGGGAGCAATGTGGCAAATGTTGCAAGTGTATGGAATAGGTAGTAAGTTACTGAAGGCTGTAAAGAGTTTTTATGAGGATAGTGAGGCTCAGGTTAGGGTGTGTAGGAGAGAGGGAGATTACTTCCCGGTAAAAGTAGGTCTTAGACAGGGTTGTGTAATGTCACCATGGTTGTTTAATATATTTATAGATGGGGTTGTAAAAGAAGTAAATGCTAGGGTGTTGGGGAGAGGGTGGGATTAAATTATGGAGAATTAAATGCAAAATGGGAGTTGACACAGTTACTTTTTGCTGATGATACTGTGCTTATGGGAGATTCTAAAGAAAAGTTGCAAAGGTTAGTGGACGAGTTTGGGAGAGTGTGTAAAGGTAGAAAGTTAAAAGTGAACATAGATAAGAGTAAGGTGATGAGGGTATCAAACTATTTAAATAAAGAAAAATTGGATATCACATTGGAGAGAGGGATTATGGAAGAAGTAAATGTTTTCAGATATTTGGGAGTTGATGTGTCAGCAGATGGGTTTATGAAGGATGAGGTTAACCATAGAATTGATGAAGGAAAAAGGTGAGTGGTGCATTGAGGTATCTGTGGAGACAAAAACGTTATCCATGGAGGCAAAGAAGGGAATGTACGAAAGTATAGTGGTACCAACACTCTTATATGGGTGTGAAGCATGGGTTGCAAATGCTGCAGCGAGGAGGAGGCTGGAGGCAGTGGAGATGTCCTGTCTAAGGGCAATGTGTGGTGTAAATATTATGCAGAAAATTCGGAATGTGGAAATTAGGAGAAGGTGTGGAGTTACTAAAAGTATTTGTCAGAGGGCTGAAGAGGGTTGTTGAGGTGGTTTGGTCATTTAGAGAGAATGGATCAAAGTAGAATGACTTGGAGAGCGTATAAATCTGTAGGGGAAGGAAGGCGGGGTAGGGGTCGTCCTAGAAAAGGTTGGAGGGAAGGGGTAAAGGAGGTTTTGTGGGCGAGGGCTTGGACTTCCAGCAAGCATGTGTGAGCGTGTTAGATAGGAGTGAATGGAGACGAATGGTTTTTGGGACATGACGATCTGTTGGAGTGTGAGCAGGGTAACATTGTGTGAAGGGATTCAGGGAAACCAGTTAATTGATTTAGTTGGACTTGAGTCCTGGAAATGGGAAGTACAATGCCTGCACTTTAAAGGAGGGGTCTGAGATAGTGACAGCTGGGAGGGACTTTTCTCAGCTGTAGTATCTGAGCTCCTCTGCAAAGACAGTGATTATGTATGAGTGTGGTGAAAGTGTTGAATGATGATGAAAGTTTTTTCTTTTTGGGGATTTTCTTTCTTTTTGGGTCACCCTGCCTCGGTGGGAGACGGCCGACTTGTTGAAAAAAAAAAAAAAAAAAAAAAATAAGAAACACATTACATACATAACATATAAGCATGCCTTTGTTACTCGTTCACTAAGAGTGTCCCTCTAGTCTTAATGCCAGTTATAATACTAATACGTAATAATAATCACTCTTGGGCAAATTAAATGTCTTATTTTACATTAATATAGACATTTTCATTAATCCATCTATGATATTTTCTTCAAAATTATATAAGAAACACTTACTACATAGCATATAAACATGCAATGTTTATATGCTATCAAATGGGGAGTCGGGTGGAGGGGAAAACATTATGTCTTCTCTTGTCCAGCGTCCAGCATTAGAGAAAACTGTATGAATCTGCATTGGCCCAGTAACCACCCTTTACATAACGCTTTTGTTTACAATTCTCGGCATGAATTATTCATTACTTTTCCCTTTGTTTATGATGGCATCTAAAGGTAGTTGTTAGAAATGATTAAACTCAGTGAACATGGTATGCCGATGGTAATATGGCTGTGGCCCGCAGTAGGTATAGCCTAGGCTGACTACATATGTGTACCTACATCGTGTGCCTACATCTACTGGCTACCTACATCGTGTGCCTACATCTACTGGCTACCTACACTGACTTCCTACAAATAAATACTACTCACCTCTCGCCCTACATTAAGACTACAAATATTTTAAGGTAAGTAATGAATGTACTAACCACTGAAGAGCTGCAACACTATAGTTATTCTCTATAAAAAAAATTTTTTTTTTAATTTTTGGGTGTCTGAAACGGATTAATTCAATTTACATTATTTCACATGGGAAATATTACTTCGGTTTTCGAGCATTTCGGATTTCAAGTAACCTTCTGGAATGGATTAATTACGAAAACCAGGGATCTACTGTATTTTAGCTATTTTGAACCCAATTTCAAGCTATTTGTCCTGAAACCATTCAAAATCTTCTATGTACATGAATGGGTATACAATACCGACAAGATGAAAATTTCGACACATGCAACATCTGGGTATCTTTATTGTAGACATTTCACCATCCAGTGGCTTTTTTTTTTTTTTTTTCAACAAGTCAGCCGTCTCCCACTGAGGCAGGGTGACCCAAAAAGAAAGAAAATCCCCAAAAAGAAAATGCTTTCATCATCATTCAACACTTTCACCTCACTCATACATAATCAGTCTTTGCAGAGGAGCTCAGATACTACAGTTTAGATTAGTCCCTCCAAACTGTCACTATCCCAGACTCCTCCTTTAAAGTGCAGGCATTGTACTTCCCATTTCCAGGACTCAAGTCCGTCTAAATCAATAACCGGTTTCCCTGAATCCCTTCACTAAATATTACTCTGCTTACACTCCAACAGCTCGTCAGGTCCCAAAAACCATTCGTCTCCATTCACTCCTATCTAACACGCTCACACATGCTTGCTGGAAGTCCAAGCCCCTCGCCCACAAAACCTCCTTTACCCCCTCCCTCCAACCTTTTCGAGGATGACCCCTACCCCTCCTTCCTTCCCCAACAGATTTATATGCTCTCCAAGTCATTCTACTTTGATCCATTCTCTCTAAATGACCAAACCAACTCAACAACCCCTCTTCAGCCCTCTGACTAATACTTTTAGTAACTCCACACCTCCTCCTAATTTCCACACTCCGTATTCTCTGCATAATATTTACACCACACATTGCCCTTAGACAGGACATCTCCACTGCCTTCAGCCTGCATCATTTACAACCCAAGCTTCACACCCATATAAGAGTGTTGTTACCACTAAACTTTCATACATTCCCTTCTTTGCCTCTATAGATAACGTTTTTTGTCTCCACAGATACCTCAACGCACCACTCACCTTTTTTCCTTCATCAATTCTATGGTTAACCTCATCCTTCATAAACCCATCTGCTGACTAGTCAACTCCCAAATACAGTGGACCCTCGAAAATTGGCCATAATCCGTTCCAGGAGCTAGGCCTAAAATCGAACTGGCCGATTTCTGAACTAATTTTTCCCATAAGAAATAATGTAAATACAATTAATCCGTTCCAGACACCCAAAAATATTCACAAAAAATACATTTTTTAAAGATTAACTATAGTTTTACATATACAAAACACATAATACCAACACATAATTACAACATATAATAAATATTTAAAATAACATTTACTTACCTTTATTGAAGAGACTTGCTGGCATCTGGAAGATAGGGAGGAGGAGACGGGGAGGGAGCATTCAATGTTTGGAAGGGGAATCCCCCTCCAAAAGGACTTCAGGTAACAAGTCCCTCTCTGGGGTTACTTCCCTTCTTTGTCTTTTAATGCCACTAGGACCAGTTTCACAGTCACTAGACCCCTGTCGCACAAAATAACTGTCAAGAGTGCTCTGTTTCAGGCGCCTCTTTAACCCTTTCGGGGTTTCGGCCGTACTAGTATGGCTTACGTGCCAGGGTTTTGGTCGTACTAGTACGCTAAATTCTAGGCCCTCAAATCAAGTAGAAACAGGCTGGTAGGCCTAGATGTGAGAGAATGGGTCTGTGCGGTCAGTGTGTGGAGTATAAAAAAAATCCTGCACCACACACTGCATAATGAGGAAAAAAAAAACTAACCGTGTTTTTGGTTTAAAACAGCGACTTTGCAGTCTATTTTCGTATGGTATTTATGCTTGTATTCTCGTTTTCTTAGTCTCATTTAATAGAATGGATGATATATTACAGAAATAGAGATAATTTTGACTGGTTTCACGATGACAAGTACCTTGAAACTGAGCTCAAAGTAGCGAAAATGTTTGATTTTTGCCTTTGTTAAAGAGTAAACAAATCACGCCATGCGTCCAATACACATCAACTGGGTAGTCTAATATTCTTGCACAAGTGCGCTGATATTATTTATACCATTTTTACAATGATGCAGTTGTATACAAAACAGTAAATCTTTTATTTTTTGTGAGAATAAAAATTCAAAATGGAAAGCAAAATTAATGTAAAAGGGGCCTGGAGACGTGACTAATGAACAGATAAAATGTTGAGTGCCAGGAATGTCTGTCTCATTTATTCTGAACCCTATTTCGAAATTGGCATCTTTTGAAATTTGTGTGAAATTGGCCAGATTGCGAATTTCTGACCACCTTATTGGTTAGTTGAAATTGGTAAATTGGCTGTTTCTTGTACTCAATTGATAGAACAAATGGAATTCTAGCGAAATAGCTATAATTTTAGTAGACTGAAATATTGGAATTGGCCGAAAATAGGGCTCAAAGTGGGCGAAATCGCCGATGCGTAAATGTCATCGATATCGCTACCTTCACGAAAGCATAATTCTGTTAGTTTTCAATCAAATTTCATAAATTTTGTGTCGTTGTGATCGGAAAAAGATTCTCTATCATTATGTAAGAACAAATAATTTTTTTTCTGAAAAATTTGGGACTCTGAGAACGAGTTTCGGAGAGGGCCTGTGGACCCCCGAAGGGTTAGCATGTTCTTGAAGTGCAATATGGCTCTGTCACTGAACATGTTGCAGAGATGGCTATTTCAGCTTGCTCAG